>VDFB02326641.1:0-49848 GCA_007258455.2 Sequoia sempervirens
CCCATGCTAGCTAACTTAGCTTGCTCTCGAGTGAGAGATGAAGCAAAGTCATCAAGAGAGGGCATAGTGAATCTCGTACCAAGTGCATCCCTAGTGGCATAAAAGGTAGAAACAAAAATTGAATAATTAGGTCCAAGCTTAGAAAGGATGGACAATATCAACTGAGAGTCTTCTTTCTGAACACCACACTGTGACAACTATAATCTAAGAGACTTGAGTTTGGTGAAAAACTCCTGGATGCTATCAAAATCCCTAGGATTTAAGCTAATAAGATCATTCTCTAACTAAAAACCTCTCATAGTATCCTGCTTCCCAAACAAGGACTCCAAAATATCCCATATCTCATTTGGTGTAGTGCAAGATTCAATGTGGAAAAGGAGGTCAAATGAAATAGACAGACATAATGTGCCATAAGCTTCATCACACCTATTAAACCATTTTCTCTTTTCAATAGCACCTGTAGGTTCAATTTCTGTACCCATGGTTACCCTATACAACCCTTTATGTTTCAAGTGAATCTCCATTTTTTTTTTCCAACCAAAATAGTTGAATGGAGTAAGGGGTGCAATGTTGTGTAAATCCATGATAGAAAACAGCAGTAATATACTCTCAAATAAAAAAAATTCCTCTTGGATCTCAAAAAAATGCCTGATTGCACGTTTCCCAAGAAAATAACTCAAAAGATAAAGGCTAAGTTCTAACAAATAAATTAGATACTTGGAATTTTTTTTGTAAAAAATAGGTCTGAGATCTAAGAAGAGGGTAGAACCAACTTTCCAATGTCTATTTGTTTTCGAAAAACAGAGCCAAGACGCAAAAGTTACGCCTCCCGGAGTGAAAATAGCAACTTCGGCTTTGACAAGTGAAAAAGGCACAAAAAAATAAAATAAAATAAATCAAACCACCACCATCAGATCCATCATCAAATCAGCTTTTCGGTGACTATTCGTTTTCAAAAAAATGACTTCGTTTGCAAAAGTTATGAGAAAATGAAAAAAAGCCCATAAAATTGAACTTTGAATGCTAAACAGGGGAAAAAGTTCGGCCCCTAATTTTTGGCCCTCGGTCACCAATATGACCAATCACTGCAAGTTTTACAAAAAAAATTGGCCAAGGGCCTAGATCGCAGCTCCTGGTCGCTTATGAAACTGACCGCCAAGGCGGAAGGGGCTGGAGCTAGCGCGAAGGGCGGAGTCGGGGCTCCCAGTCGCGGATACGACCGCCAGTTGGAGCTGAACTGGCCCGCGGGGGCTGAAGCCAATGGAGGTGGGGCAGAGCGCTAGTGGTGGTGTGAATGGCAGGGGATCTACCGATGGAGGAAGAGAGCACCGCTAGGGGAGGTGGCTGGTGGGTGGCCGCTTGGTGGCCTCTTGGTGGCTACTAGGCGGTGGCCCCATTAACACTGGCGGTGATGAAATTCTCATTGAAAATTTGTTTTTTTTAATTTTTTTTGAAAATTTCAGCCTCGATCTGTGTGCTAGGGAGGCCGTACGGCCTCTTTGGCTAAAATATTTTTCCTATTTTTTCAACTTTCGCCTAAATCGATGAAACGAAAGGTGTTTCTAGGGTTTTTGGATGCTTTGATCGTGATGGAGACGTCCGTTTGAGCCCAAAGTGCTCCAAAAAATTTGAATACCCCCAAATCCTCAGAAAATCAATCTGACTTGAAACCCTTGTACAGAAAAATATGCTATGAGAGAATATCTTCAGATGACGAACAGGCAGCAACAGGTCTGGAGCTCTAATACCATGTAGAAGTTGAAAAACCAACTTCATAGTCCCTAAGAATCACCTGCAAGCAATTACCTATCACATGCATAGATATTCAGAACAAGAAAATAGAAGATGTTCTATAAACTTTCAGAGCAAACTTGTGGAAGCAAAAATCAGAATTGTTGATCATTGAGAATAATGTTTTACAAATAATACAAAAGCCTTTGAAAAGGCAATGATGCAATAAAGCAGAAAAAAGCAACCCTAATCTTATCTTGAGCAAAAAGATAGCTCAATAAGATAAGATAAGAATTAAATGATAATTATCCTAGGAAATAAATAATTACCTAAGTAAACTTATCCTAAAGTGTAATTAAATAATTAATAACACCAACATGAAGGCGGTCAACTCCACCACCTATGTTTTCAATTCCTCATTTGTGGACTGGTTCTTGTTCATTTTCTACATAATAGTGGAGATGGCCCCATAAAATTCATCAATATTCTACTCATGAGATGTCAGGCCCAATATGATAGTGGATATTTGGTAGTCCTATCCCTATATAGTTCTTGCATCTTTATCCACAACAAGAGTGACCACTTGTAGTATTCTTGACCCTATAACATCAATGGTGATGTGAGACCTAGTCTTGGGCCTCTTTTCCTTACAATTTTTCACTTTTTCCCTAGCCAATATTGCCTCTAATTGGGCCTTGGGATCAAAAAATATGGGATCCTTCTTTTTTAATTGCTTCTCTAGCCATGTGGGGACTTTTGTTTGCTACTTCAGGGATTCATGATCCCCATCTTCTTCTCATTCCTTTTGGGGTTCATCCTCCTCATGACTATGATCCTCTTTATCATTTCCTTCTCCCTCATTTGGATTCCTTTCTTACATATTCTTTTCTTTGTCAGGCTCAATGATTTCTACATCCTCTTTAGTTTTATCTTCTCCTAGTGTTGTCCTTTTATCTTCTTCATTCTCAACCTCAACATCCTTTAGGGACTCAATAGTTTTCTCATCTATATTTTCTTCTTCTTTATCTTTTTCTTCCTCCCTTTCTAGAGGCATTTCTTCTTGTATGAATCCCTCATCTTGGCCAATTTTGGAGGATTTTAAATTATCTACACATCAACATCGGTGTTTATTTTTCATTTCTCATACCAATGCTCCTTAGGGTCTATTTCATTTTCCTTATGCTTTTGAGGATACTCTTCATCTAGTTCCTAATTAGATGTTTCATCTTCATAATACTCTTCAAGCTTCTCAACATCTTCTCCCTTGGGAATTTTTTGTGCTTCCTCATCTGAGGCCACCTTATCTATGTTTATATTCAATTTTCTCTTAGGATGCTCAAAATAATCATCCCTATCAGGTTCCTCTAGTTCTCCAACAACATCTCCAGTGGCACCCTTGATTTGCTTCACACTAAGCTTCTCTATTTCTTCTACGATTTGCATTGTCACCTCCATCTTTGGTTGATCAATAGGTGGTAGAGGGGGAGGAAAAGTGGTAGCAAGCTAACCCATTAACACTTGGAACTTGGGGTCAAGGATTACCGTAGAGAGCTAATTGACACATTTTGCATATAGGATGGAAAGACATGAGGAAGGGTAAGAGGTTCCATAGTATTCATTGGAAAGGAAGGTAGTAGGGTGAAAAGGGTTGGTAGTGGAGGTCAGAGTGAGGAGGACGATAGTGGGGAAGTAGTAGAAGAGGAAGAGTCCAATACCACCACTCAAGTGGTCATCAAAGTGGAGGTGAGGTGGATTGAGATGTTCATGGCAGGTAGAGATGAGATGGGAAAATATTTGGGAGTGGAAGGGGATGATGCGGTGGTAGAAGTAGTGTTAGTAGTTGATAGGAGAGAAATGGAGGTAGGTGGTGGTGAGTGATGTTGTACATACTCTTCTTCCTCAGAATGTGGGGAGTCCTCTTCTTGGATGGTCGACATTTCTAGAACAAAAATTCCCATTCTCTTTGATCTTTTTGATGGTTGTCCCTATGTTGATTTCCTTGTATATACCTTGTGTTTAGGCTTCCACTTAGTAGTTTCCTTAATTTTATTGTATCTTGTGATAGGTGCAGACTTGGGATCCTCACTCGAGAATTCTACGGTAGTACCACTATTGGTTTCACTTTCAAGCTCCTCTTTGAGCTCCCCATATGCTAACTCTACACCTTGTTCATGTAATTGAGTTATTTATCCATCAACCCACTATTTGGTTCTATATTTAATGAGGTAGTTGATAGAGTCTAGGTCAGTGACCTTCTCCTTAGCTCGGTCAATTATTGGGAATGGGACATTAGCCAAGGAATTGTATCTTTCATCCATAATATTTCCATCCTTGACAATCTGATATGGCATGGGGAAAAAATCAATGAACTTCATGAATTGGTTGATCATCATCATATAATGCCACATCCAAACCTCCTTGTCATTGTCATAGTTTTCCCAAAATTCTTCAATGTGAGGTTGGTGGGCATATTGTCTCCCAACTTGTTTCTTTAGCTTTCCATGGGGATCCACACTTCTCTTATCTATATGCAAGTCCAAGTTCTACTCTGCCAATTCCTTCTTAGATTGCTTAGCACATTGGGTAGTAGGGAAAGAGTACATTTATTATCCAAATGTAAGGGGATATGGGACCACAAATTGGTGTTTGTTTCTCAATAGGGTGTGGGTAGTCTATAGTTTTTGAGTAAGCTCTAACAAAAATATTCTATCATTGGGGTAGCATGGAAATCACCAGGGTCTTCTTGAGAATTCCTCTACTTTGATGTATGTGAATTTTTTGAACTGGATGAATAGATATCCAAAATCCTTTATGAGTTCCTTGGTGTTGTGTGACACCCTTCTTTTGTAGTCTCCTCATAAGGCTCTAATAATATGGCCAATGAATGAATCATTCACCCGTTTGTAGTCCTTCTTGAAATT
Organism: Sequoia sempervirens; assembly: GCA_007258455.2. Taxonomy (NCBI): domain Eukaryota; kingdom Viridiplantae; phylum Streptophyta; class Pinopsida; order Cupressales; family Cupressaceae; genus Sequoia; species Sequoia sempervirens. The sequence continues at coordinate 4,653 of VDFB02326641.1, forward strand.
CCTAGATTGTAACTAGGGGTAGCAATCATATACCTTTAGTTGTTTGTTCTTGCTTCCCAATATTCCAACATAGAATAATCCTTTGTATGGGAACTTTACTACTGGAAGGTAGGCCAAATATGAAGTCATGTAGAATTTTGAGGTCTTCTTTACCACCATGAATTGATTATGCAAATTCTCACTTATCATATTTTCCCAGTGGAATTTGGTGGTACCTCAGAGGATTTCTTCTATGAAGTAGAACATCCATTCCTTAAAGAATGTAGGAATAGGTAGGCCCATCACTCTACTCAGAAGCATGACTAGATCATTTGATTCTTCAAAAAATTCACTCCTATATAGTGTTTATGGAACCTTATTGGCACTACCTCTCTTATCCTTCAACCATGATTAATTTATTGTCCTCTTACACCCAAGAGGATCCTATTTCTATATATTCAAGGTGAATTCCTTCTCAACTTCCTTAATTTAATGAAATACTGGGATACCAAATGTCCTACTGATAGATTTAATAGATAAGTCTACTAGTACTCTTCCATCTTTGGTAATTATTTTTTTGTTATGAGAATGATAGAACTCTCAACAAGTCATTACCAACTCTAGAGAAATGAGAGTGGAAGGAAAGATATCTTCCTTTGCAAGGCCACCTTCCTTTATTCTTAAGGCCTCCTATGTAGTGGGATTGATCATTGCTCTCTACTTGAATTCATCTATGTTTACATGCCCTAGGTCGGTGTCAGAGATTGTGTCCCAATTGGACATGATATTAGAAGTGCATTCTAGTCTATGGAACTACTACTTCATTTGTTCTTTCTCTTCTTTCCCCCTAGGAGTTCTAGTGGGTTTCTTTCCTTTGTCAACTTTCCCCACTAGTTTCTTTGATGGCCCCTTAGTAGGTTCCATAAATACCATACCCAAAAGATGTAGTAAGTGTGTTTATAGATCAACAGAATAAATGTCGATTAAATCTTGAAAATTCATTGTTAGACATATTTATATACCATTGAAAGATCATAAAATTCATCACATTTCATTTTTTGAGGCTTGTTTGGGCTCCTTGTCCAAATGTGGGTGTGGGGGTGTGAAATTATTCCTTGCAAAAGCCATGGTAGTGAATGTCTTTAAGGGATGGCATCGGGGTAGCAGAATCCCACAGATGGCAACCCAACGATTAATTTTTGCATGGCATGATTTTGGGTGAATTTGGGGAAAAGCTTGCTTAGCACATGCAATAACACATAATGGGAGCACTTGAAGCTGCTAGATCAATTTTGGAAGTTCATGTGGGTGTGAAGGGTGAAAAAGTAGTGGGTGGGAAATTCATTAATATTATTGTATTATATACCAACCAAGAGTACGTGTCTCCCCACATGTGGAGTTTCATGTAGTGAGACTTGCAAAACATTATGTCTTAACCAATTCTCCTATGAACATCTTTAGTGTGTGGATGAGGTTGCATTTAGTTGATCTAGTTTAGAGGTTTAATTATTTTAGAGGAGCAAGAATCAGGTGTGCAAGTGCTACGTAGCGGGGTGCCATGGAGACCTTGTCATTGGACAAAGACCTTTGATGGACACCACTTTGTAGATGGCAACCCATGCAATGGGACTCATCGAGAAACCTTTAGTTACACTTTGTATTTTGTCCATATTTGATGTTTTTGGTGGTGTAGAATTTTGGATCAGCGTAATGGAGAGATGTGCCAATATTATCATTGAGGAACGACCTTGGAGTGATGACCCCCTACAAGTGGAATTTTGTAGAGGTAGACTCGCAAGCACTAAGGTTTTTGTTTTGAAAAATTGAAGTTTTATCTTTGAGGAAATATTTCCCATGGAACCTACATAGTGGAAAGGTTTAGGTATTATGTCGTTAGACAAGGATGGTGCCGTGACAAATGCCCACAAGGGAGAACCCATGTAATCACCTTGACTTAGAAGTTTATCAAATCAAGATTGGGCTTAATGAAGATTGAGAGTGTGGGGAACACATCACAAGAAGACACTATAGTTATGTCATTACAAGTGGTGTTGAAGGGAAAGTATTCCCATGGGGTGGCCCACTTATTCATGCCCATTGAGAACTTTGACTTATACTTCTATTGATTTGACCATTTATTACCAAAAGCAGTGATGTTAGATGTGGGGTTCATAGGTTGGGGGCATGCGAAGGTCCTTCCATTAAAGAATGGAAACAATGGGATGGAAGTCCAAATACTACAATCTACAAATGTGGGTTTGCAAGGGCTTGGTGACTTAGTAGTTTTCAAATGTTAACCCCTCCTAGTGATGCAATAGTGGGGTTTTGAGGGAAGAAGTCAGTATATGGTAAGCTGCTAAATGATGTCCTCAAGAGAATGAACACCAACAAATGGGGTCCCACATGACCTCGCTGACACTTTAACAATTATTTCCACTCAACCAAAGCTTTGAGGTTTTAAACACAAGGGAAAAATGGGGCAAGGGATACAACCATTTAGTTGGGTCAAACACTATTCCAAACCTTGGGTTTTAATCTTAGAATCTAGAGGTTTAATTCCATTCATATTTCAAAAATCCTAAGCAAACAATATTTTAATAATTTTTTATCATAGAGGCTAAATGTAGAATCTAGATGAATACCTCAATTGCATGGAGAAAGAAAAACAACTACTAAACACTCATATCCTTCTATGTGCGTAGAAGGTCCTTCTTCTCTCTTTGAATTTGAATTACATAGGTAAAAATGAGAGCTTTGGGGAGTGTTTTACATAGAATAAAATGTATTAATGGTTGCATTAACTCTTAGGTACATCCAGGACAAGATTGGTAAGAGTTGAAAAATCCCACACTGGTGAGTATGTTTAGAGAAGATTTAGATGGTGAAAATTAGTGTGAGGTTTGTCATGTAGGTAGATCGATGTGAAGGGTGCAAGGAGTGGTGAAGCTTGAGTGGTGGCCCACTAAGGGATAGCCATAGTTGCGGGTCCATCAAGAGTGATGGATGTCGCAAAGAATAGAGGGCGGAATCCCACACACTAAATTTTGTAAAGGCACAAAGCCTAGTAAATTTTGGATAAGTGAATTTGGTCAAGGTGTTTTAGTGTGCTTAAAGGTGCATTACCAATTTAGGCTCAAAATAGGGGCACACAAAATGAGGCTAAAGCAAAAATAACCTAAGGAAAGCCAAATAAAGAGAGGGGGTTCCCAGTCTAAATGGGGTGTGTGCTATAGGCACAACACTAATCTTAGGGGAATTCAAGGATAAAATTTTCTTGGAAAAAGTTAAATAAGCTAAGGTAAAGGTCAAGGTTTCCAAACAACACCATGATGCACAAATAAGGAACCAACCGGCTCAATCCTCAGCTCAAGGTGGTCAAGTACAAACAAAGGAGATAGGTAGGCAACCTACAGTCACCACATTGGTGACCTATTCAGCAAGTGAGCAAGGAGGTGAGTGTTATGTGGTTGAGGAATCTGTAGAACATATTCTAATGGAGGAGGAAGTTGATCATAGATTCCCATCCCTTGAGAAGGAGGATGCTTTAAATATTGTTGTTCATGCTAGTATGATAATAAAATGGGAATTTAATGAAGATGAAGATCATGATGTTAGAATTAAGGCTTGTAATTATTTCATTTGGGATGAAACATTTGTCAAAACCAAGGAATTCAGGTATTTTTTCATCCAATTAAGAAGCCTTGACATTAAGAAAATAATAGAAGAAGTAAAAGGAAAGGTTGATCCTTCATTACAAGAAGAAGTTGAGAAGGAGGAAGAGAATTAAATAATGAAAAAGATTATTGCAATATCACCACAAGAGGCAAGATATTTGGTTGAAGGAAGTGGGATTTTAATATTGCTTGGGTGGGAACATTCATCTACCATTATATTAGATTCAATAAGAAAAGATCCCAATGCTTCTATTTCTAAAGAAAAAATTGATAACAAGATATTTGGTTTAGGTTGTAGCCCTAAGTTGCACACTCTTGCTATTAGGTCCATGGCACAAAATACAGGGAAACCTAAAGTAATCAAATCTATGGAGTAGGAGATTGGGGTTATGGTAATAAAAGGAATAATGAGATGACTACCACTACAACTTCAAAATTAACCATGCATGTTGCTATGTTAAGAGTTGATGCAACCTAGATCACACAAGATAGATATGAGAAGTTATTGGATAAGTATAACAAGTTAATGGGGGAGAATAATAGGGTTCTTACTACCAAAAATAGAGGTTTTTCTTCTCCCACAACTTCTTCTAATTTATCAACATAGGCCGGGGAGACCCTATCATTGAGAATTTAGAGTTTGAGAGAGGAAGTGCAAGTGGAAAATGATAATTTCATGAAAACCAAAGAAGAAAATGTCAAGGTAATAGATGATATTTTTGATGATGTTTTAAAGCGTAGGGTTACAAAGTTAGTGAACAAGATTGACAATGTGTGGGATGTTTATAATAATATTTATGAATCCCACAAGAAATATGTGCAAGTTCAAAGTGAATTTCAAAATTAATGGATAAATTTGAGTACTAGGGTAGGAGAACTCAAGGAAATGATGCCTCATATGCAAGAAGACCCTGAGGCTCTAACTAACATTCTTTATGTTTTAAAGGCAATAGATTGGTTAAGTGAGATCATAGATTTTCATGGTAAGTTGGGTATGCAATTACAAAATAAGTTGAAAATGTTTAGAGACATGGAAGGGAATGGTATGCCTAGGATATTGGGTGATGAAGGTGGAATAGAGGATTTTACTATATGGAAAGAAGAGTTTGGAGGTTTACTCCCACAAGAGAATGTTCAATCTCACCAATTATGCGATGCTAAATCCATCTATTGATAGTATGATAGGAATTGAGGTGAGAATGGAAAAAATTGTGAAGGATTCCATAATATTAATTGATGCTAGATATAACTAGCATAATACAAAGGTGCAAAAATTGTTGGACATGCAATGGCCTACTGAGGAGGAGTATAAAACATGGATTAAAAAAATTATAGATTAAGCCTTGGATGAAGTATTGCAAAATGTTATCTCCTCTTAGTCATATAGTTGGTGGAAAAGGTGTTGATATGTATGGGGTCCACGCTTCTCTCTCTTTTTATTGTTTTCTTGTTTCAAGTTTCTGCTAACTTGGTGCACACATGCAAGACAATTTTTGTCATGAAGAAGAGCTTTGGTGCTCCTACAATGATGAAAGATGCCTTTTAAAAGGTGGGGAAATCTTCTTCAACAAATGGAAATAGTTTTTTTCTTATATATTTTCTCCCTCATGGAAATGAAAATATAACTACTTGTGGATGTTTTGAAATTGAAATTGAAATATATGTCAAATGTAAACTGTGACTGTATGTGTAATTTGGATTGAAGCTTATTTCTCCCTTTTTCTTATAAAAGGGAATTCAAGGACAATTGTATGGATCCTTGGTTGGTGAAGAATTTAGAATCATGTAATTAATGTTGTAATTCAAGCACAAATGAATAAAATAGTATTGAGTATTAGGTTGAATTCTAGTCTATAATGGGCATAATGTTTTTATAGTAGTGACAACATCTTAATGAGAAAATGCAAATTTTGGAACATTTTATCTCCTTGTATATTGTGTCATATGGATTATTAATAAAATGATCAAGGATATTTTTATTGGCCTTCAATCATTTTGGTTAAATCTATGGTTTTGTCTCTACTTTAATTCAAGGAATTAATTAAAATTCTTTGATGAGATCATAGGTTTATGTGGTTTAGTATAAGTATTTGATAAGTAGTTCTTGTTTTGGGAGATCTTGAGTTGTTACATTGCAAAGAAACATTACAATAGTCTACAAATGTTGAATCTAATCATTGTTGTATTATAGTGTATTCCATATTTGAATTTGTTTCCCTTGGATAAATCGCTTATCTATTAATTTGGTCAAACTTTGAAGTCACTGAGTCGGCCCTACCTTTCAAAGAAAAAAATCATAAAGAAAAGAATTCATACACCTTTAATTGTTTTAAAGTTTCATGATAAATCATCCCTTCCCCGCTTTAGATAGTTACTTGTTAGAGAATCAGCCAAATTCTTTACAATTTTCATCTAATTTGCAATCTATGGGAATGTATTTTTTATTTACAATTTTGGTGATAAATAGCACAAGAGTATCATAAGTTCATTATAGGGATCACCCTCTAGGGTCTTGCAGAGCCTAAAGTGTAGAGGGAAATCCTAGAAAGTGTTCACTTAGCCATTGGCCAATCTTCACCATTGTTGATCATTGAATTATGGTAGGTTCATAGGCAATTATTGAGATTAATTTTAGTTCTTAAAAAAAAATCAAGTCCACCCACATCATCACACCCACATTCATAACCTTTCTAAAGATTGTAGAAACCTTCTACTCACTACTTCTAGTAGTCTAACTCATTAAATCTCACACTGCACTTCACAAATTCACACTTCACACCTCTGTAATTCTCATCACACTCATTACACACCAATCCTCCTACAACACAACAATCATTTATACCTTCTTCAACCTTAAACAAATTTTCCAAGGTTGGTTATGTACCTCAACTATGAAAAATCAAATTAGGTTAGCACCAAAACATTCACACAATGGAAAGGAATGAAGGAAAACCTCAACATGCCTTAAGTCAGACCTAAATCCACTCATACACATGATACGATGCTTCCATATGCATCAAAGAAAATCCACAATTAGTGTAAACATTCAAGGTCAACCAAACCCATGTAAACACCATTAAAATTTTAAGTACACACTTCCTTTCATCCAAAGATGACTTGATAACCACACACAACACTTGGAAACAATTTGGAATATTCCACAAACACCATGAAATCTAGAATATTCCTTTGCAACAACTTTTTCCTAAAAAAAACTCATCCTATACACCTAAATAATCTCCCACACACTATAACTCAATAAATCAACTTGCAGAGCACCAAACTATGAAAAACTTCAACCAAAGGTAGATACAAACCATATCAACATACTTATAGAACTACAAGACTAGAAAATAAATTGTAGAGAAATGTAGAGAAAAACCATTTCTCCTAGACACCATTGCAATACATAGTTCACACACTAGTGAACACAAATTTCTCTACATAATGATCCAAACTAAGAAACTCTAGATATAACACTTATGAATATCTCTAGTCAACATATCCAAATTGAACAAGTAAATCTTTACCATAGCAGAAATGTATAGCAAAACTAGAACACCACTCTATATGCTAGAACACCTCCATAACACACTACTTCCTTTCTTATTCAATTTTTCTCAAAAGAACTTGGAAACCAAGAACCAAAACACATTCTTATCATCTAGAAAACCTCCTAATTACAACCAAACCAACTACAATAGAGCAACCCAACCATACACATTCTTATTAAAGCAACACAAGAGGTTGACACTAGTAACACTTACAAATGACAACATAATGAAACTAATCAAAGCATAATCATAACTTATCAACCATCAATATACTTCCAAAAATCGTGAACAATATGAACCATTTGACATCAATGACAACACTGGCTACTCATACTTGCAACACTAAGGTCTCTTTACCTTGTTTACTTAGATATTTAGTTTTCATATACTAACACTTGTTTTTATGTTCCATGTGGGTGTTATGTTTTCTTTATGTTTGTATTATGTTTACCTCATGTATTTTATGTGTTTTCTTCATGTATTTGGAATTGTTTCTCCATTTATTCCATGTGTTTACTTCATGTATTTCTTTTATACAATATATCTTCATTATATATGTTTGTGTTTATGTATTTATGTGTATTCTATTGGTTTGTTTTATTATCTAGTTGGCTGCATAGGTTTCTATAAATATTAGCCAAGTCATATTATTAAGAATCCTAGATTGATTTCCAATGAATGGTAGATTTATCTCTTTTCTCCTCTTTACTTTAGGATCTCTAAAACCTAAGGGGTTCACCCTTAATGGCACTAGATGTAGACCTTTAGCTAATGGTGCAACACAGTGTCAAAAATAAAAAATTCACACTTAATAAAAAGGGTTTTTATAGCTACATTCATGAATGGTACATCCCTTGTTCTCATTATAATTTTGGCATGAAGTGAAACAAAAAATAAACATAAAACATAAAATGGTTGATTAATTGAAGATTTGTTTATGAGAATGGGGAATAAAACAATGCAAGACCCTTGCTTTCCTTGGGCTACAAAGTCACATATCATGCACTCATATTCTAATTCTATAACACAATCTTGATAACCTAGTAGCATATATCACCTTATGATATAAAGGTTTTCTTTAGCTTGTTACAAAATTCTTCTTAATGATCCACCTAAAAAACAATACCTTCACTATCTTCATGAAAGTAGTTACACCACTCCTTGAATGGACAACAAATGTATAGCTATTTCAAAGAAAATATATGTTTGAAGAACCTTGATAACCTTATTACTTTGATTCAAAAGGTATTACATCTCATACATGGAGACGATAACATAACAATATGTGTATTCATATAATCTATGATCAAGTTATAGGAGTATTACAATACTTTGACTTAAAAATCAAGGATTTTTTCCTTTGACACTTAGCATTTTATATGCATAGCTTTCTTCCTTGACCAAAATTTAGAACCCTTATAAATGAGCACCAGAGTCACTTTTATTCTATAGAGAAACCAAAAAAATGCCCAAGAAGAGTGTCCAACACTCACTAAGACATCACCATGCTTCACATTAATGATCCTGGGTATGCACATCAAAGGAGGAGATCACCCATGAAATCTATAGTAAAACATGTAAAGGGATGGTTCTTTGATAAAAAGGAGTCTACAAAAAAATAATGAAGCATGGTTTCCACAATCCTTTCCAAAATCTACACTCAAAGCATTAAATTCCCTCTTTGAAACCCTATAAACTAAGATAAGATGCTTGAGGAGAGTCAATAGGCATTAATGGAACTTATGCAATGAAAACACACCTATTGGGAGCATTGTTAGAATTTTGGGCCTGAGCCAACCATTGGATTAAACATTAAATAGTTTGGCAACTCAAAAGGTCACCATCCTTAGATGTTGGGCATCAGGCCTATAAGGAAATGCTTGTCAAAAAGGTTATTGAGAAGAGCATACACAAACCAAAAACCACAAAGAAAAAAACCTTTAATAGTCATAGAGTGTCATGCCTAATGCTAGCTAGAAGATGGGAAGGAAGAAAGCAAAAGAGTTGATAGAAATATTTTAAAGAACACAAAGGGAAGGAAAATTTTAGGAGTCAAGGATTGGAAGGAAGGATTATGTCTTATTATAAGAATATGATAAAGATAAAAGAAAAACTTGATTTCCAAAGACTAAAAATATTGTTGGTTTGAAAAACCTTGTTGGGGTTTGACAATGATTTTAAAACCTCTGTCAAAATTCAACAGAGTTCTCACAACCTTTCAATGTCCCAATAAAAGTCTAATCATTTACAATTTCATTATGAAGTTTCAAAACCACTTTTAGATTTTGAAAAAGGTTTTAAAAAACATTAAAATCTTTGATAAGTGATCAGATGAAAGACTTAAACCTTATCATAAAGATAAGATAAAATATAGAAGAAACAATTTATCATAGAAGAATAAAGGTAATACATTAAGGATTGGGGATTGAAAAGAAGAATTATGTCTCATCATAAAGACAAGACAAAAGATAGAGGAAAAACTTGATCATTGAAGATAAAAGGTAAGACATCAAGGATTGGGGATTGGAAAGAAGACTTATATCTTCAAAAGGAAAGTGATAAAGGTAAATGATTAAGGCCAATGATTCAAATCCAAAAAATTTATGCTTTGGAAAACAATGGAAATAAGGGGAAAAGAGATAGGAACCTAAGAGCAATATAGATTATATGCGAGCATGTAGACAATCGAAAGCCCTAAAGTACAAAAAGGATAACATAGCCATTTTTTGGGTTTCTTAAAAATGGTTTTCTTATTGTAACCTAACAAGGGGGAAATGCAATTACTAGAGGTACTTGAGCATGATACATCATTACTATTTCTAAAATTAGTTATAATTGATGAAAATCACAAAGGGTGTAGCATAAAGAGATAAAAACAAAGAACTATAAATTAATCAAATTTATAGGTGCTAATAGTGGCTCTTATTCGAGGAAACATGTTGAATAGTGAAGCATGGAGAGATTCTAGATATTTGGGGTGCAAACCATTTTCCTTTCCCATTGGGAACTGCAAAAACTTATATGTATTGCATTGAAACCCATACTTTCAAACCTTAAATGGTGTACCCAAGCTCCCAAAGGGTAGAACAAAAAATTTCCTCCATCAAATACCTAGTTCTCAGAAGAATACAACTTTAGAGAAAAATTGAAAATTTTTCCACCAATCATACAATTAGTTAACTCCTCATCTCATTTACTAAATTCCTCTCAAACATTCTCATCCATTGATCTATTTTTTTTGTATCCAATCTCAATGACTGATTGATATCAACTCAACCTATCCTTCATCCATCTCTCTCTCTCTCTTTGCAAAAATCTACATATGCATCATTATCATTAAGTTATTTTTTACTAAAGTCTAAGAGTAATTGCAACACCATTCTTCAAGATGCAATTGAAGAACAATGGAGCTAAGCAAGATTATTGTGTAAGGTTTTTATTTTATATTTTCTTTATTTGTGTATGCAATTTGCTTAATATTTATTGAGTAATTCCAATTGATTGTGATTAGTTTATTGTTTTTATTGTTCATTTATCACTTTAATTTTACTAATCGACACTTGGTAGTCTAGATATATAGGGAATAACCACCATATAAGTAAATGAAATATTCATAAAAATGTTACCATCTTGCATCAAATATGTTCTCCACTAAGGATGATATTTGAGATACTGAAAATGAACATGTATATGTCCAAGAGTTCCTCTAATGACTACATAGAGAAGGAGAAATAATATTCATGGTCCAATTGATAGAAAATTAAGGCTAGTTCATGATGTAACATTCCTATTTTCTCTCATATCGTAAGTTAATTATGACATGTGCCATGAGATATGACCACAAAAAGAGAAAGGTCTTTGTCCCTATTGGCTAAACCATACTAGATGCCAATTTGAATTTTATTGAAAACTATCTTGGATTCCCACCTATCCCAAATATGTTAAGGTAAACATGAATGAGGTATTAAATTATAATGAAAAAAACCACAACTACTACCAAATTCATCTTGATGTCAGCTTTCTTCTATATAGAAGAAATTAAATAATAAATATTGGAAAATTCCTACGTAAGAGTGAGTTCCAAGAAGACACCAATGATACCATCACTCTTCTAAGAAAGGTCTTTACTTTCCCCAATACTACGGATTTCTATCCTTGGATGTGTTTCTTCATCACCAAATTATATATGAAAAGAGAATTGACTAGGCCAACTTTATTAGTGGTACAATGTATGATAAGCTAATAGATATTTTTGAATCAACCAAATTCCATATGTATTTTTATTTAGTATACCTATTAGATTTCTAGACCATATTTCTAAGATTGGATTATGTAGAAAAATTATGATTGGATGAGAAAAGCATGTATTCAATCATTATCCCTAGTTAAATTTGAAGGGAGGACGGAAGCATTACAATAGAGTCAATGATTTATTTATATATGTAGGAATTGGGTGTTTATTAAATGACTATGTAGAAAGGTTGTCTCTAGAAGAAACTAAAGTGATGAATAAATTGGATATTTCATTTATCTAGTTTAATTTTTCCATACATTAGGGTTGGTGGCTTCAATAAATCACCATACAAGTTTCTTAGGTATCCAAATAATAGGATTATTATGTAGGAAATCTACAAGAAGATAGTGGATATTAAAATATTGATTGTTAACAAACATAAGGATAGGATTGCATTCCCCATCAAGGTGGGATATTACTCTTGTTCTATCATACAATATGTAAAGAAAAATGAACAAGAAATGGAAATTTTGATTATGCATCTATATGAGGTAAGGGATATAGTTGGCCACATTGGTAGGAATGGGCCTTTAATTAGTTTTTTTTTTTTTTATGTGCTAGTATAGGTGGACTTATAGGTTGATTACCTAGATGAACACAAAGTTATTATTATGGATTATTTTCAGATATAAATCCTTCTCATCAAATGATGAAACATTGAAAAGGTTCCCAAGGTTATATATGAATATAGAAAGGTCTTAGAGCCCCTATAAGAAGAGAAGAGTATTAAGTTCCCTAATAGAGAGGATAGAATGGTTAGTGCCAAAAAATGTTTCAATTAAGGAAAGAAAAATGTTATAATTGTAAGAACTAGAATATGGATAAGGAACCCTTATATATGGATGACCCTAAGCCTAAAAAATATAAGCCACCTAAAGCCTAGGTGTAGTAACAAAACTAGGAAAACATTACATTATTGAAAAAGGGAATGCCAAAAAGAAAGAGACTCTAATTTTATAGACTACCCTAGAGCAAGATGAGGAAGATATTGAATATGTAGAACCATTGTAGAGAAGAAGATGAAAATAAACTTTAGTAGCTTAGGGAGTAGCTCAAGCACCATCATATTCTCTAATCCAAACTCTAGTTCCTTCTCCTCTATAAACTCTAATTTATTCTCCCCCATAAGGAAACATTTTATTGTATAAAATAAGGAGGAAGATAAATAGAGATACCAAAATAGGAAATTGAACTTGTTAGGTCTAAAAAATGAAAATTTTAAACCTTAAGAGGATGCCAAGATCTTAAGAAATTTGTTGGCTAACGAATGGGGTGAATATGATTGAGAACCCCCTTCTCTTTAGGCTTTGCTAGACCTAGGTAGTTGTAACTAAATGATGGAGTAGATTTAAGGGTTTAAGTATAATCTCTAACTTACGAAATATATTCCCAATGGCATATAGAAGTGAAATAGATGCAAGGCTAACAGCTAATCCTACTGAAAATATTTTAAGTATGACCAATGAATAATCCTATTTGGTGGATGGAGTCAAATCTATAAGAAGAGAAAATCTACCTCTCAGCTTAACTCTAACTTGTTGGGAACTTTGGATGTTTGTAGATTGTACAAACATGAAATTTTTTCAATCATTGTACTCTTCTTACCAATCCTAGTGCTATATTCCCAAATTACTATGATATTATGAAAGGATTTTTAATTCTTGACTTGAGGGAAACCAATCAAAATTATTAACCTAAAAGGATTTTAATCTTGAACATGAACTGATTAAAATGAATTACTTGAAAGGAATTTAATTCACTCTAGACATAAACCAATTAAGAAAATCACACAACAATAGCAAGTGTTCCCTAAATTTTTTTGTTAATTTGAATAATAAGGGAAAACCACTTTGGAGACAACATAATAACATATAAGATTTAACTTTGACACAAGAGTTGAACACTAAAAGTAAATCACCAAATATGAGCAATCTTCTCCATTGATTCTACTTCAAAATTGATACATTAATAGCATAAGTGTTTTGAGATATCTTGAAATATGAGTGTGGATGAGTGGAAATGGAATGGTGGAAATATGATATGAAGATGGATTATTATGTTTTTTGAATTATTATTTCAAAATCAGCCTTGGTTCCCATCTTATATGGGAAACAAAACAAGCTTCAGGCCTTTTACAAAACGAGGCAACATTTCAAAACTACACCTCTTTGGTAATCTAACTATGGGTTTGATTAACATAATTAAAGAAATATACAAAATTTAAAACATTGGGATATTCTAAATCTATTAATCAACATAGAAGACCTTTGATCATTGATCTGGCAAGGTCTTCATCTCCATGATAGAACGTCCAAATGTTTTCATCCCAATGAATTACTCTTCAAAAGATAGATACTTCTCTTCCCACTGATATATTATGAAATCCAATGGCCATTTGTATTCTTGAATCTTTGATACATTTTCAAGATGAACTTGTCACTAATTATCTAATGACACCTTTGCATCAATAACAAATTTCAAATACCCAGTAGTGAAAGCAACCAATCCATATAGAATCAAGTCAAGACTATAGAGACTAATGTCACCATCCTTCTATATGTGAGTAATACACTAAGGAACAATTTGACTAAACTCCTTTTCCAATTCTTCAAGGTCCCTTAGTTGTTCATCATATTTTAATATCTTTGGTATATACCATTGCTTCAGAGCATGGAAAGAATTTATTTGTGTCTTGATGTTTTGGTCCTCTCCCTATATGTATTGAAATTCATGCATAATCATCTTGGCCATTTGTTTGGTTGGTTTTAATATTGTAGGGTCATCAGTACTCCTTTGTATAACTCTCCACAGTTTGAGCAAGGTGTGGTGTATAGGCTATCATTTTTTGAATAGGGGATCCAACATAAGCGTATGAGCTTTTATTTGATCAATGGCCTATATAAGTGAGTTGTAACAATCTAAATTATCTATAACCAACTTCACCCTATGTTCAAGAATTTTTTCTATAGCCTCACAAATCTACTTCTTTACTCCTTCTTAGGCTTCATGGCTGGTCTTCTTCAGCTCTTCCACTTCCTCCCTAAGAAAATTTATTTGTTTAGAAGAAACATTCTATACATTATCTAGTGGAGCACTTGGAGGCTAATAAAAAACTATCTCTTTGCTCTATGAAGTCCCTGCTACTCTTAGTTGCTCTTTTAATTTCACATTCTCCATGAACAACTTATTGAATTCATCATTTAATAATTTTTTCTCTTAGTCTATTCTCTAATCATCTAACAATAGAATGAGTAAACATGGCTAAATGCACAATCATAGTGGTGGCTTCCAAAGGGATTGTGTCATGTAATGTTCTTACGATGACTACCCCTTTAATTCCTCGCACAACATCCAATAGCCTTGGCTTTTGTGTATTCTTCTACTTGATCTATATAGCTAGGGTCTCAATCCTTGTATTATATCTTTTACCACTCACTCCTTCATCAGAATTAAACTCTACAACTAGCATAGGATCTTCTTGGGCCCATACTTGGTCAAGCAAAAACATCTTCTTTAACTCCAAAACAAGGAAAATGAGTATGTTACTCTTTGAAATCATTTATCTAGCCTCCTATGGGCTAATGCCAATGTTTTCAATTCTTAATTCTTTAAATGTTTGTGCCACCTCCTGATCATGTTGGGATTCCTTAGTCCCCATTTTATTTATCTCCACTCCTTCCTCAAATTCTTTTACTTTCATCTTTGTCAAAAAATCTCTAAATTTTGGAGTTTTAATAAACTCATCATCTTCTATGAATCACAAAGCTACAACCTCTCTTTCATATTCATGCATTTATTTAATTTTCCTTTCATTAGCATCCATCCTTTCTTCAAGTTTATGGGCATTAGTTTCATGGACTGGTTGGTCAACCTCAACATCATTCTTTAATGACTGTAACACATTGGCTACTTCTTTAGTGTCTCCCACCCCTTCAATTTCTTCACAAGGGAATAGTGTTTCAATCCCTTGTGTATTTTTTCTTTTAGGAGGTTGTTTTTCCATGAGAGATTCTAAGGTTGTGTCCAGAGTGTGTTGTGCAATTATCATGCCACTATGTTCTTGAAGAGGTGCTTCCCCTCCTGTGGTAGCTTTACCATAAAAGTCCTCAAATTTAACAATTATAAAATTTATTCTTTTGATAGGATCTGATGCAATAGGGGGAGGCTTTCAACACAAAAACACACAATTCCAACCTTCAAACACAATTTCTAGATCACAAACTCTTCAAAATATCACCATCTCTTCAAATTTACTCTTTCCCCTTCTAGCACTAGAACATCACTAAATCAGGTATCTTTTCACAACCACTCCCTTTCAAAACAAAAATCAACCAATTTTAGAGACCCATTTTGACAAAATAAAGCAAACCCAATACTCACCTATGGTCAGTTCAGACCTGGGCACTCAAAATCCACCTTTTCACTATTTTAGTCTTCTAATTAGACTCTTGTTCCAAAGGAACTACTCTCTATTCCTTTCCAAACTCTAAAAAACCTATTGGGAAGTAGTTATTATTTCCCCAAACTAAATATTCCATCATTTTTCATTAGATTAACAAACACCCATATGCCAATCCACAATACCCTCCATTCAACACACAAAACTAGGGTTTAATGAAAATTGCACTCCCAAACACTATCAGATCAAATAAAATTCACAAATAGGCCTAAAAGAATCTACACATGCTTAATACATCATAAACCCATTCTTACCAATACAAAAATTTAGTTTTATACTCTAAAACCTCTCCTTTTGGAAGGAAAACTCAAAACTTCACCATAGGCCTTCTCACCCAACTCACTTCGAGACCTTCCCTGCATTCACCAACCTTCATACACACCAAAAAAAATTAGTACACACCCATACCATTCAGATACACCCTTCATAGTAGGTGGAATGGATTCTAATTCATTGTAGGAACCTCAAACACAATATGCCCTGTTTTAGGTTGGTTAGAAAGATTTGGATATTAAATGAACAAAACTCAATATGAAAGCCTAAAAAGGGATTCAAAGGAAAGTAGAAACACTTAATTACAAATTCCACCATAAATTTGAAGCCAAAAGATCCTATACAGAGTAAATAAACTACTGCTAAAACTGGAAACACAGAAAAGTGGAGTGAAATCTGACTTTTATTCAATTCTCAATCTTTAAAATAGGTTCAACAACCATATTTTCAAGTTCCTCAAAGCTTTTGAAAGAATTTTCCCTCCAAACTAATCCCCTACAACTTCCACAACTAAATTTCAAGAGGACTTGACCATTGGCCTTCTAATCTTGTCTTATTATAGCATTTACAACTTTTTATTATTCCAATTTAACACATAGCACTCTTTTTTCCCTTCTTCTATTTATGCATCACATCCTTCTCTATCTAGATTATCTGCCAAATAAACTCTAGAAATTTCAGTCTAAGTGGTACAAACTTTTTTAGTATGTGTGGAGTAAGAGGGCATCCATAAGCTCTTATTATTGTGACTTCATACAAGAAGAACCAATCACCAAAGTTATGTGTATGACCCTACTTTGCTTTTAGAGCTAGAGATCTCAATAGCTATAGTATTTCAGTGGGAAATATTGGCATTATGTGGCCAAGAACTCTTAGTATCCTATACACAAAATCATCATAGAATATCACAAAGCTTGAGTTTTTGCACCAACTATCCCAAATATACCACCACTTCTAAATAGGTATAGGATTCCCTTGTCCATCAATTCTAGCCAAGTCCATTTGTTTGGTCCACATATCTTGGTTCTAGTATAATATCAAATGACACAAAAGAGAATAATGTTTGAATGTAATAGGTGCTTTGTCTTCTATGACTTGTAGGAATTCTTCATTCAATGCCTTTTCAAGATATGAAGTAAATTTATATTCTATATTAGTCTAAGGATTTTTTATTCTCATGGACATCATCATTAGGATTATTGGAATCTTATCCTAAGTATCCACACCTAGGATTTGGCATAGGGAAAGATATGTATTTATAAAATAGTACTAAAAGTCTATGAGAGTAATTGGTTCGGTAGTGGAGGGGGAAATAGGGATTGTTTTGTTGCCAACACCTTTCTTCATGTGTAGGGAAAGCTCATCACTTCTTTAAGTTATTCTCAAACTACTATAATCCTCCTCACTCTTTTGTAGGTATATCTTATTTAAGTCCTATTTTTTTAAGCTAAAACACTACATGATAGCTATCCTGGTTACTTCAACCAACACCGAACCATTTGGCAACCTCACAGTTTTAGTAGCAGGGTGATAATGTTTAGTTATTATTCTGATGAATTCCACATCAACAATTAAATTTGGGACAATCAATTTGGCCAAGTCTATTGTCCATGGGTTTTACAGTGGGACTTTTCCATCTCTTTTACTATAAAAATACCAAAATAAGTCCCATCTAGATTTAGGAATGAGGGCATCTCTACAACCTTGTGAGTTATTTGTGAGGAGTTTCTTGAAATCTTCCTTAGGGGACCTTGGGAGTATATCTAGAATAGGCTAATGGAGAGGCTTTTTTTTGGGGTTCTTCATCCTTAATTTTAATTTTATCGTTCTTATTTTTTGATTGTTTCCTTTTAGGTGGCATGGTTATACTTGTTCTACTAAAATTTCAAGATAACAAAGCTTTTGAATAAACTCACACCAATCAAGCTTTTTCAATGAGTTACTTGTGCACTTACCCAAATGTTGATAATTTTAGAGCTCTTCCTCTAGTATCCCTAGCTCGCTTTAGAACATTTTTTTGCAAATGAGTGCAATAGCCAGGTGTAGCTCTTGTTTTTAATGGCATTCAAATTCAATCATATCAGCATTAATATCAACCTTCTGTCAATCATTTTCACAATAGGCTTATACCTTGAACTTGATTATGCACCATTAGATACACAAGTCAAGGTGATTGATGTGATCTCATATATTTATTACCACAATTTGTAATAATGTCATGGAAAGTCTTACCATACTACCATTGCTACTTATCTTACTTTGTGCGGTATGGCAGTACTGGGTTTTATGCCTTCTATTTGTGTTGCCTTTAGTCTTCATGGTCATGGGATAGCGAGATAAGTATCACTATGCCACTACTATATTATTTGAATTATGTGGTACTATTGTGTCTTCCTCTACTTAATGCTTATCATACTACCACCATACTTAAACCTCTTTATTGCAGGGTAGCAGTGTATACCACTTGACCACATATGCTACTTAACTCCTTAGCAGTATGGTGGTATTAAGTTTTATTTTATGAGTTAGGAACCTCCAACCTGCTTAGGCTTCATCTTATTATTTTGGGATTGTGGTAATGGGCATAGATTGGTTTATTGGTGAATATTTGAGTTTATATAGGTCTTTTAGTATTAGTTAGACTGGTGGAGGAACACCTTAGGTTCAATAGGTTAAGTGAAAGTTTTAATTTTGGTTTTATTATGTTAGTTTTATGTAATAAGGTCATCTAAGACCATGTTGGGTGTGCTAGAGTCCATATTAATTTGTTAGGAGTGTTGGTGGGTCAAATTGCTTAAATTTGTTGATTTTGCAAAATGTTGTCAATGTGGCAAATGTTGCAAAATATGGAATATGAAAAGACACAAGTGTAATTAAAGGAATTAGAATGGTTGTAGTTAAAAAATAAATTAAAAATGGTTGGTACATATTTTAATAAGCCTTGGAGGTTCGAATCTAAGGTTGGAGAGGTGGTGGTTACATTTTTGAAGTGAAATCAATAAAAGATCATCATTGTTTTTGCATTTCTAAAGATTAAATTATTGTTTCAGAGCATGGTATAGTCTTGTATGGCCTCACCATTTCCTAATTTTTTTTGGAATTGTTGGTGCTATGAATATTATTTATTCTCTTTTTTTGTAGCACTTAGATTCATTATGTTTCAAGCAGGTTAGAGCCATTTTACGTTAGACAACTTGAAACCCTAGTTAGGGTAAAAATGAGAAAACAAATCAATTTTTGAATGTTTCTTTCCAAAGTAACCTACCTTGATTATAAGATATGTTGTATAATTTACAAATGGGTGTTTTAAACTATTTTTATATTTGTGGTATCATATATGTACTAAAAATTATGACAAAAAAACCCCAATTTGTTGCTCCTATGTTTTAAGGTTTTAAGAGCAAGTTTCCAACTTTTTATGGTTTTTGTATAAAGGAATATGCCATAGTTTTAATATATTTATTGTAAGGGAAAAAGGGTATGTCAAAATTTTCTAACATTTGAAAATCAAATTTTCATCAAAAGTTATAACCAAAAAGGTTAATTTGCTTCTCTTTTTAGGCCTAATTTGAGCATTAGCAGTCCAAATTTGAGGATTTCATTACAAAGTAACCCCATCTACAAATTTGATATGTTTTCAAGTGGAATAAAGGGTATTTTTAAAGGTGTTCATATTCTAGATGCTAGGTCTACCCTATAAGTTATATTGGAAAACCCCTATTTGAAGTACTACTAGAGAAATTGAGGAATTGTGAAGGAAACCCACTAAGTTATGGTACTAGAATTGTAAAGTTTGATTGGTTGAGTTTGTGTTGAGGTTTTCCACCTTGATCTACATCATAGACCCAAAAATTAAGTTTTATTCTAGGGGAAGGTGATGTTTACAAAAAAAAGAATTATCTAAAGGAATAAATGAATATATCAAAAGGGTGATTCCAATGATTTTGTGGATCTTGTCACATAAATTGTTCTATTTCATGTTAAATAAAATGAAAAACCAAAAGAAATAGATCTTTTTATGAGGATGAAATGTGAATGAGGAAATGAAGGTTGGTAGATATTAGGGTAAAATTTTAGCTCTAATAGTGGCTCAAATTAGGGATGAATGGTTGTGAAGTCATTGCAAGAATCTAGAATTAGTCTTTGGGATACAGGCCATGGGTGAAATGTGACCTAGATGGGAAAGGAAGTGGAAAATAAACCTAAAACTACTGTGCATGGAATGATAAATTTTAGGAAAATAAATGTTTTAAGAACTGTCCATGCACTAACAACTCTTGGCATTCACCTGTCATATTTTGAAGCTAATAAGAATCTTCACCACATCTGTCAATAACAACAAAACTTCCTAACCATAAAGCTTTAAACTTTTCATGCTTTCCTTTGTCTTAACTTCTAGCATTCCACATGAGGACCATATCATTCACTTCAAATTTTTTTATTTTTTGTTTTCTTGTCAAACAAGTATTTCATTCTAGATCACATCTTTCTATTGTGTTCTTGAGCCAAATTCCTAAGTTCATCCAACTCTCCCAGCTGCTCCATTCTATCCTCCATGGGTTTAGGAATATCCAAGTTTTCTTGTAATATGAATTTGTATACTGGTAGAAGGTTATGCATGGTCATCCTTGCTTTTGTTCCATAAACTAATTCAAAAGGTGACTTGCCAATTGATTTCTTGATTGTAATTCTATCTACCTAAACTACCAATCTTGGTTTAGATTCCCATGCTTTATTATTATAATCCAACATCCTCTTGATTATCCTTATAATACTTTTGTTACTGAATTCAACCTGTCCATGTTCTTGTGGGTGATATGGGTAAGCATTTGAAACTATTATACCATATAATTAACAAAAACTCTTGAACTCTTTTGATTTAAAGTACATGCCATTATCTATTATTAACCTTATAGGTACTCCAAATCTGGTGATAATATTCTCCATCAAGAAATTTATTACAACCATACTATTGGCTTGCTTCATTGGTATAGCTTCTATCCATTTTGTAAAATAGTCAGTAGCTACTAAAATCCATTTATGGCCTCCACTAGATTTATATACAATCTCTCCTATGAAATCAATTCCCCACTGATGGAAATGAGCCTCAACTTGCATAGGCCTTAATTTTAATGCTTCTTGATATTTAATCTTCCCTGAAAAATTTCCAACAAGCTTCACACTTTAGTAAAAAATTAAAAGCATCATTGAAAACATTGGGCCAGCAATATCCTACTCTTAAAATATTGTGTGCAATAGTCTTAGCTGAAAATTTCCTCCACAAACACCTTCATGCATCTCCTTTAGCACATGCTTCAATTGCGATTCATCTAAGTACAATAATAGCATGCCATCTCAATTTTTCTAGTATAAATATCCATCCATAAAGAAATAATTTGATGCATGTAATTTCAAAGTTCTCTTCTAATTGTCATTCAATCCATTAGGACACTTCTAATGTTTGAGGTAATAAATTACATTAGTGCACCATGGGGTGTTTTCAATGCTAGCAATCATGCCTTCTCCAATATTATAGATTTGTGTTGCTTGAAAATTTAATTTAGCCATGAGCTTATCCAATCCTTGTCCTTTTACTAGTTTGGTAATCTAGATTTCAATATGAAACTCCCAAATTCTATTAATCCATCTACACTTTTTCCCTATAACTTTAATTTGCACAAACAAATCTTTTACTACATCATTAGGAACATAAGTAATTATTTTGGCCCTACAAAATAAGGTTTGAACGCTTTAACAACTTTCACAAGTGCATATGCCTTATTTTAACTCTACTCCTTGAAGGGATTTGTTGAAGAATGATATTGGTTGCTCATGTCCTTCATCATTCTTATGTAGCAATACTCTTATAATGTTATGATAGGATAAAAATGAGAAAATCTAAAATGGTTTATTGAAATCAAGTGATTTCAATATGAGGGCCTCCTTGATTGCTCTTTTAGTGGATACAAATCCATCAATTGATTTTGTTGTCCAATTGATTTTTGCACCTTTCTTCAACATTTTTGATATAGGTTTCACAGTCTTAGCAAAGTTTGATATGAACCTCCTTTCAAAATTGATTTTCCCAAAGAAATATTAAATGGATTTTATTGTCTTAGGGCTGGGATTTTTTTCAATAGATTCCACTCTCTAAGGATCAATTCTTACTCCATCCTTAGAAACTATGTGGCCCAATAATTTTCCTTTAGTTACAACAAAATGGAATTTCTTTGGGTTTAAAGAGATACCATACTCCATAGCATTAATAAAAATATTCTCCACGTGTTCAACATGATCTTTCTCTTCCTTAGAATATGTTGTGAGGTCATCTTGCTATACTACCATTATTGCAATGATCAAGTCAGAAAAAGCATTGTCCATAGCCCTTTGAAAGGTGGCACTAGAATTTGTGAGGAAAAATGGCATATTGACATATACATATGTGCCCTATGGTGTACTAAAAATAGTCTTGTACTATTCTAATTCTTTCACCTTTACTTGGTTGTATCTTAAAAAATTAATCCATCATAGACAATAACTCACACCCTATTACCTTCTATAGCATGGCTTCCATGTTTGGAAGGAGATAGTTGTCATTAAGTGAAGAGACATTCAAATTTTGAAAATCTACACATAATCTTATGTCTCCATTCTTCCTAACAAGCACCAAGTTTGAGATCCAAGTAGAATGTCTGTTGGGTTTAATAATACCTCCTTCTCTAAGTTTCATGAGCTCTTTGTGCATCTTGGGTTCTAGAGTAGGATTTATTGGTCTATGTTTCTATCTGAAGGGTTTATCATTAGGCTTCAATGGAATTTCATGCTGAAATAAGTCCTCCCTATATTCTTTAAGGTCCTCATATGACCATGCAAAAACATTTTTATACTTTCTTAATAATGTAATCAACATCTCCCTAATCTTAGGACTTATCTTCTTTACAATGTACACCTTTTTGGGAGCCAATTCAATTCCCAAATTAACTTCTTCAATGTCTTCCCTCTTTACTAGTGTTTGTTTCATAATCACTCAATCATTCCCATAAAATACCATGTCTAATGCTACTAATCCTTTAGGTAATTTTTTTGTTTTGAGTTGTACCACTTCTTGGCCAAACATAGTTTTCTTTCCATCCACTTATTCAATGAACACATTGAAATCAATTTCTTGAGCCTCATATTGATCTTTACAATGTAGGAATTTGATTGGATCTTCTTCATCATTGAACACCTACCAATTGTAAACATTATCAGGAATTTCAGGTCTAGTCTTGAATTCCACTTCTAAGATTCCTACTAGTGTAAGATCATCCTTCTTTCGTGCCACATTTTCAAAGAAGTCAGCCATTATGTTTTCAGATCTTTCTACCTAGTCAATTGAAAAGGCATCAAAGAGCTATATGTCATCTCACACTGCATGTTTATATTGTTACGACCTTTTTTTATGTAGAATATTTTTCCCTTGTGAAACAACCAACCTTGAATCCTGAAACATAGTTAGTACCTTGATCCCATATCTTTTGGCAATGCTTAAGCCTAATAACAAGGCTTCATATTCTACTATGTTGTTTGTACATTTGAATGCCAATAGAAATGAGTAATTGAATATTCTACCATTGGGTGAAATGAAAAAAAATCTTGCTCTATTCTCCTCTTTACTACAAGCTCCATCAAAATACATTTACCATAAACCTTGTTCATTATGAGAAACATCTCTAGCAATTGGGTTTGTATTTTGCAATTCAGGATTTGATCATTCAATTCTAAAGCTCCCAAGGTCCAAATCACAAAAATAATTCATTTGATTTGGATAAAAATGCTTTGACTTTTTCTAATCTTGGCTCCCTATATAACTTGACTTCTCTTCCATTCATAGGTATTGTTTCATAGGATAGTTCTAGCTAAAAGTTTCTTCCAACTATTCTAGCCCATTGTCTTGATAAAAGCATACCAAAGGAAGGACTTTTATCCACTACTATTATGTTAGTTTTGTAAGTGGCTTATGGGTGGGAAGCCAACTTTTGTTCTACATCCCACATTACATCGATGACTAGGATAGATCTATTGTCCATAGCATAACTCTTTCCATAGGCAGTATCCACCCACAATCCTAACTTCACAACAACCATTGGCATAACATTGATTGCTACCCCTGAGTCAATCATGTAGTTTCTCACCAATTTGTTATTTATCAGAAATGTAGTGTAAAAAGGGTGTATTTGAGAGGGTTCCTTTGTCAAGGTCTCCCCTAAGTACACTTTTGAACTTTTTTCTTCCTCCCTTTTGGAATTATTGACTTGATCCTTTTGGGTCATGCCCTTGTCTGATTTGTTTGTTTTCTTAGACACATCTAATAGTAGCTTGAGTGTATCATTCCTATATTTTTCTATCTTCATCATTTCTAGTAAAGGAACTAACATTTTCATTTGGGATAGAGCTTGGGTGAAATCAAATGAAGGGGGATTTACTATTTCTATTTTAGTTGGTTTCTTTTCCTTAGGTAAATCCTTTGGTTTAATTTCACCTTGATCATGCTTACTTATCTCTTTAGATATATATTTCTAAATAGCCTTTTGAGAATCCTTATTTTCTTCCTTTACATGTTTTTCCTTGGTTACTCTTTCATCTTTTATAAATAATCCCCTAGGATATCCTTCATCTTCATTTATTGTCTTATTTCTTAGTTTGTAATTACTCTTTGCTTGTGCCACTGCAACAATAGTCAAAGCCTTAATTTCCTCTTTTCTTGGTCTTCTCAATTGACACTAATTCATTTTTTATGGTTCTTTTGGCAGATTGGGGTCTACATCACTTTCATCTTCTCGATCAAATAAGATCTCCTCTTCTACCATATAAGATCTCCTCTTCTAACTACTTACATCATATTCATACATGTCCTCATTTGATGAGGAATATTCATTATCAATATGGTTAGGTTTCATTAATAGCATATTTATAGTGTGATGCTCAACCTCTTGGGCATACGGTATGTCTTCCTTTTGAAATTCCTGGGTCACTACACAATATTCAGATGGGTGTGGGAGTCTAAATGTCACGCACCATGGTCTACTTTCTACAAGATGTGCTTTATTTTTCTTTAGCAGGTTCATAGTTTCCTTAAAATTGTGTCTCTGATTCTCATCTACTAGCTTCCCATCCTTCCAGTTAGTGTTGTACAACATGTCATGGAGTCTTAGTTTTCCATTTCTATAATGGGTGTTCTATTTATGTACATTATTGTTGGGATTTGGTGGTATTCTAACATCACCTCTTCTACCAATTTTTCCAGTATCTCTTTTGTTTCATTTTATAGTTAATGCAATTCTCTTAGCTTCTAATATAGATGTAGGGGCTTTATTTTTTAGTTCATACCCTATCTTGGCATCAAAAGCATTAATGTAGAAATCTACACACATTGCTTCTATTGGTTTTAATTCAAGGGAAATCTTATTGTAGACTGTAGTGAACCTTATATTGAAATCAACCATTGACTCATTGTAATTTTTTCGAATATTGGCTATGTCCCTTAGGGTGAAATTTGAACTATAATTACTCCCATATTGCTCTAAAAACTGGTCCTTGAAATCTACTAGAGAGCTTATTGATGCATCGGGAAAATATTTGTACCAACCCCTTACATCTTCCACTAGGGATTGCATGAACAACTTCATTTTGAGATCCTTAGCTTCTATTTCAAGATTTTCCATGATGATGTCAAAACTCTCTATGTGTTCCTTTTGTTGTGATGGCATGTCCATATAAATTTTGGAATAGCATTCCTCCAATCATTGCTAATTGGATCAAGAAAAATTTGCTATGTGGAAAATTCCAATTGCCTATATCCACTTGAAGGTCCTCTTAGAAATGATTTTGGTTTGGTTGTTGGTATTGGCCTTGAGGGTCCTGTTGGTATTGATATTGAGGCACATTTTGGTGAAAGTACACACTTCCCTATGTGTTTTTCTAAGGCATGTAATATTGGTGGGATGGGATGTATTGTTGGCTAGGGGGTGGGAAAATGTTAGTTGATTGTTGAAATTTTTGAAGAATGTTCTATGGTTTTGTATGTTGAGGTGGAATATTTTGTTCCATACCTTGGTTGTATTTCTAAGGAGGATTGACATTTCCCTAACTACTAGATAGTTAGTTATGTTGCATACCTTGATTTACCAATCCTTTTTTAGGAGAACTTCTTGTTGTTTTTGAGGTATGTAGTGGTTGGTAAGTATGTGATATAGTGTATCCTCCTTTTTTTTTGGGGATATGGGTGAATTTCTAGTATTTGAACATCTAGTTTTTTATGAGGAGGCTCATATATTGGCCTAGTTATTGTAGGTTGAGTATTGTATTGAAGAACTTGTTGTTCCAACTCATCCCTTTGCTTTAATAACTTTTTTATTTCAAGTTCCTTGCTTAATCCCTCTATTTCTTATTGCGGCTCTTCAATAGTCAATTCTCTTTTCTTGGGAGGGTTGCTATGTGTTTCTAAAAAATGCACCATATGTGGAGAGGAGTTTCCTAAATACATCTGGGCCATTCTATTCTCATAATCCTTCTTTTCCTAATTATATCTCATCTCCTAGTCATTCCTTGCCTCAAATTTTGTCATCGACGGGGTGTCAAGTAGATAAGAGTAGAAGTTATTATATGTATGATCATGTTCAATGTGGTCCTAAAGTGGAAAATTTTCTACATTATGCAGCATTTCTTCATTTGAATGTGTACTGCACTCATTTTTTCCTACAACATTATTTTGTTCTTAACGATTGTTTTGTATCTTTGTATTCACAACTCTACTTGCATGATGTCCCTTTCCTTTTATTTTTCAAATAGGAGGGGATTTCAAGTTATCCTTCTTTCCATCTATCTATTTTTTATCCTTATTAGACTATAATTATATCCTTCCCTCCATCTCATAGAATGATATGATGCTAGAATTTAATCTCTTTAATTTTCAGGCATCTAGTTATTGACATCAACACTTGGTAGAGTCACCACCCACTTTTCTAAAAAAGTGAGAAAAATATAGTTCCCCTTTTAAAAAATTATATGGGTTCCTTGGTTTACCCTAGCAAAATCTCTTAATAATGTAAATGAATCTATGATAGTTTAAGTTCAAGACACAAATCTACTAAGTGGTTCCCTAGTAGAGTCACCAATATGTTTGGTCTCAAAAATGCAAGTTGTAAACCTTAAGAGGATGCCAAGCTCTTAGAAACATTTTGGCTAATGAATGTGATGAATATGATTGAGAACCCTCTACTCTTTAGGCTTTGTTAGATCTAGGAATGTGTACCTAAATGATGGATTATATTTAAAGGTTTAAGTATAATCTCTAAAGTGGCCAATATATTCACAATGGCATATAGAAGTAAAATAGATGCAAGGATAATAGCTAATCCTACTAAAAATGTTTTGAGAATTTGAGGTATGAATAAGGTTTATATAAAATATTGTAAGTATGACCAGTTTCTAATCCTATTGGGTGGATGAAGTTGAATTTGTATGATAGATCGATGGAGTCAAATGTGTAATAAGGGAAAATCTACCTCCCAACTTAATTCTAACTTGTTGGGCATTTTGGATGTTTGTAGCTTGTACAAACATGCAAGTTTGTCAGTCACTATACTCTTCTTACTAATCTTAGTGCTATATTTCCAAATTACTATGATATTATGAAAGGATTTTTAATTCTTGACTTGAGCGAAACCAATCAAAATAATTAAATTAAAAGTATTTTAATCCTAAGTAGGAACCAATAAAAATGAATTACTTGAAAGGAATTTAATTCACTCTAGACAAAAACTAGTCAAGAAAATCACACACCAACAAGTGTTCCCTAAAAAATTGTGTTAATTTGAATAAGGGAAAACCACTTTGGAGATATCACAATAACATATAAGATTTAACTTCGACACAATAGTTGAACAATAAAAGTAAATCACCAAATATGAGTAATCTTCTCAATTGATTCTACTTCAAAATTGATACATTAATAGTAGAAGTGTTTTGAGATATCTTGAAATATGTGCGGATGAGTGGAAATGGAATGGTGGAAAGATGATATGATGATGGATTATTATGTTTTTCAAATGATGATTTTAAAATTGGCCTTGGTTTCCCATCTTATATGGGAAGCAAAACAAGCATTAGGCCTTTTAAAAAAATGAGGAAACATTTGAAAAATACACCTCTTTGGTAATTTAACTATGGTTTTGATTAACATAATTAAAGAAATACATGAAATTTGAAACATTAGGAAATTATAAATACATTCATAAACATAGAAGACCTATGATCATTGATCTAGAAAGGTCTTCATCTCCATGATAGAACGTCCAAATTTTTTCATCCTAATGACTTACTCTTTAGAAGCTATATACTTCTCTTCCCACTGATATATTGTGAAATATAATGGCTATTTATATTCTAAAATCTTTGGTACATTTGTAAGATGAACTAACAACTGATTATCTGACAACACTTTTGCATCACTTTTGCATCAGTAAAAAATTTCAAATACCCAACATCAAAAGAAACCAATCCATCCAAAATTAAGTTAAAAAAGTAGAAACTAATGTAACCATCCTTTTGTATGTAAGTAATACATTGAGGAACAATATGACTAAACTCCTTTTTTTATTCTTCAAGGTTCCTTATTTGGTCAACAACTTTTACTCTCTTTAGTATATACCATTACTTTAGAGTATGGAAAGAATCTATTCATGTCTTGATCATTTTTTCCTCTACCTATATGTACTAAAATTCATCGATAATCATCTTAACCATTTGTTGGGTTGGTTTCAATGTTACAGGGGCATCGATACTCCTTTTTAGAACTCTACATAGTTTGAACAAGATATGGTGTATAGGCTACCATTTTTTGAATTGGAGGATCCAACATAATTATATACACTTGTATTTCATCAATGGCTTGTATAAGTGACTTTTAATAGTCATATACATTCTCTAATTAATCTATAACCAACTTCACCCCGTGTTCAAGAATTTTTTCTATAGCCTCACAAATCTACTTCTTTACTCCTTCCTATGCTTCATGGCTAGTCTTCTTCAGTTCTTCCACTTCCTCCTTGAGAAATTTTATTTGTTCAATAGAAAAATTTTGTACACCATCTAATGGAGCACTTGGAGGCTAACACAACACTATCTCTTTTATCTATGAAGTCCCTGCTCCCCTTAGTTTCTCTTTTAATTTCACATTCTCCATGAACAACTTATTGACTTCATCATTTAAGAATATTTTATCTTTATCATAGTCTCCTAGTCTATTCTCTAATCCTCTATTAGTAGCATGAGGAAATAGGGTTGATTGAATAGTCATAGTGGTTGCTTCCAAAGGAGTTATGTCATGTAATGTTCTTACCATGGCTACCCCTTTCATTCCTTGTACTAAATCAAATATCCTTTTCTTTTGTGTATTCTTCTACTTGATCCATATAGCTACCTAGGGTCTCAATACTTGGATGATATCCTATACCACTACTCCTTCATTAGAATCAAAATTTGAAACTAGCATAGGATCATCTTGGGCCCATACTTGGTTAATAAAAAACATCTTCTTTAAATCCAAACCGAGGAAAATGAGCATGTTACTCTTTAAAATCAATTCTTTAGCCTCATGTGGGCTAATGTCAATGTTTTCAGTTCTTAATTCTTTGAAGGATTGTGCCACCACCTGATCATCTTGAGATTACTTAGTCCCCATTTCATTTATCTCCACTCTTTCCTCAAATTATTTTACTTTCATCATTTTCCAAAAATCTATGAATTCTATAGTTTTAATAAACTTGTTATCTTCTATGAAGTGCATAGTTGCAACCTCTCTTTCATCTTTGTGAATTTATTTACTTTCCCTTTCTTCAACATCCATCCTTCAAGTTTATGGGAATTAGTTTCATGGACTAGCTGGTCGACCTCAACATCATCCTTCAATGAGTTTAAGACATTAGCTACTTCTTCAGTGTCTCCCATGCCTTCACTTTTTCTTTTAGGAGGTGGTTGTTCCATGGGATATTTTGAGGTTATGTTCAAAGTGTACTCTTCAATTATCATGCCACTATTTTTTTGAAGATTTGCTTCCCATCCTATGGTAGCTTTACCATACAAGCCCTCAAATTTATCAATTATCAATTGTATTATTTTGATAGGATCCTTCTCCTCAACAAAGTAGCTTGGGAAATATTTGTACTTTTGTTTCCTTTCTTCCTCAAGTTTCCTGATAATTCCCCATTTTTTTTCATTTTGTAAAATACTTCCTGAGGAGTAAGACAATTTCTTATCACATCTTCTTCATAGTCTACTTGGTGAGAAGATTGTGTCTTACATAATTCATATGATTCTTGGGATCAAAGAATCTCTCCTTTCTTGAGTGCAATGAATATCATGCCTTCAAATAGTATTGTAACTCCTTGAATGTGTCAGAGCCTACTAACTAGTCTTCACACTTAGTAAGGTTTGGAAAAATGTGGCCTTCTTATGTTTATGCATCACATCCTTCTCCATCCACATTATCTACCACATAAACTCTAGAAATTACAGCCTAAGGAGCACAAACTTTGGTAGTATGTGTGGAGCAAAAGGGAATCCATAAACTCTTATTACTATGACTTCATAAAGGAAGAACCAATCACCAAAGCTATGTGTATGACCCTACTCTAGTTTTAGAGCTAGAGGTCTCTATAGCTATAGTATTTTATTGGGAAATATTGGAATTATGTGGCAAAGAACTCTCAGTATCCTATACAAAAAATCATCATAGAATATCACAAAGATCGAGTTTTTTCACCAACTATCCCAAATATAGCACCACTTCTAAAGAGGTATAAGATTCCCTTGTCCATCAATTCTGGCCAAGTCCATTCATTTTTTCCACCTTTCTTGGTTTTAGAATAACATAAAATGACACAAAAGAGAATATGTCTGAATGTAATGTTTGCTTTGTCTTCTATGACTTGTAGGAATTTCTCATTCAATTCCTTTTCAAGATATGAAGCAAAGTCATATTCTATATTAGTCTCTAGATTTTGGATTCTCATGGCCATCATCATTAGGCTAATTGGAATCTTATCCTAAGCACTCACCCTTGGTATTTTGCATAGTGAGAGATATGTATTTAGAAAATAGTATTGAAAGTTTGTTACATAAATTGGTTTAGTAGTAGAGTGGGTTATAGGGATTGTTCTGTTGCCAACACCTTTCTTCATGTATAGGGGAAGCTTGACACTTTTGTAAGTTCTTATCAACCTAATATACTCCTCCTCACTCTTTTGTAGGTCTATCTTAGTTAATTCTTATTTTTTCAAGTTGAAACACTCAATGATAGCTATCCTGGTTACTTCAACAAACTGAACCATTTGGAAACCTCACAGTTTTAGTAGTAGGGTGATAATGTTAAGCTATTAGTATAATGAATTCCACATCAGCAAACACATTTGGGACAATCAATTTGGCCAAGTCTAACATCCACTGTTTGAAATTGGGAATTTTCCATCTCTTTTATTGTAAAAATACCAAAATAGGTTCCATCCAGATTTAGGAATGAGGGCATCTCTGCAACCTTGTGTGGTATCTGTGTGGAGTTTCTTGAAACCTTCCTTCATGGACCTTGGGATTATATCTATAATGGATTGATGGAGAGGCCTCTTTTTTTATTTTGGGTTCTTCATCCTTAATTTGAATTTTAGCCTTCTTAGTTTTTGATTGTTTCCTTTTAGGTGGCATGATCCTACTTGTTCTACTAAAATTTCAAAATAATAGATCTCCTTAATAAACTCACACTGATTGGGCTTTTTCAATGAGTTACTTGTGCAATTACCTGAATGTTGACAATTGTAGAGCTCTTTGTCTAGTATCCCTAGCTCCCTTCATGACAATGTTTTGCAAATGAGTGCAACAACCGAGCGAAGCTCTTATTTTTAATGGCATTAAAATTTAGTCATATTAGCATTAACACCAGCCCTCTACCAAAAATTTTCACAATAGGCTTATACCTTGAATTTGATTATGCACCATTGGATACACACATCAAGTTGATCGATGTGATCTCATATATTTATTACCATCATCTATAATGATGTCATGAAAATTATTACTATACTACCACTTCCACTTATCTTACTTGGTGTAGTGTGGTTGTACTAGGTTTTATGCCTTCTATATATGTTTCATTTAGTCTTCATAGTCATGAGATAGCATGATACATATCGCTATGCCACTGCTATATTATTTACATTATGTGGTATTGTAGTGTCTTCCTCTACTTAATGCTTACCACAATATCACCCTACTTAAACCTCCTTATTGTGGGGTAGCAGTGTATACCACTTGATCATGTATGCTACTTAAATCCTTTGCGGTATGGCAATATTATGTTTTATTTTATGAGTTAGGCACTGCCAACCTGCTCGAGCTTCATCTTATTATTGCAGGATTGTGGTAAGGGGTAGAAATTGGTTTATTGGTGATTATTTGAGTTAATATTGGTCTTTCAGTATTAGTTAGACCCAAAAATTAAGTTTGATTCTAGGGGAAGGTGATGTTTACAAGAAAAGGAATTATCTAAAGGAATAAATGAATATATCAAAAGGGTGATTCCAATGATTTTATGGATCCCATCACAATTTTTTTTGTATTTCATGTTAAACACAACACAAAAAAAAGGCAATATCTATTTTTATGAGGATGAAATGTGAATGGAGAAATGAAGGTCAGTAGAGATTAGGGTAAAATTTTAGCTCTAACAGAACTATAGAAAATTTGGCAGCACAAGGGTAGACAACTGAGAGGGGGGGTGAATCAGTTTTCATAGAAATTTAAACTTATTAAATTTATTAACCTTAATCTCATCTTTGAAAAATAAACATGAAAGCATGAACCATCAACACATCATAAACACACATAACACTGAGATTTTTATTTGGAATCCTTGTTAGGGGAAAAACCATGGTGGAGGTTAGTCCACAAGATTATACTCTATTAAAAGTATAAAAGAATAATAAATGGGAATGCACATGCATTCAGACACACTTCCTAGAGCTCATTGCTCAAATACAAAAAGGATTACTACCCAAAGGAAGACACACTATCTTATAGAAACATTCAGATTACATCGACAAGATTTTGAACTGAGAAAATAACATTTGCTAATGCCTGATTATAGTTTTAGTTAATCACATGAACACTTCTTCACACTCTGCTCACTCTTCTCCACACTCTCCTTCTTCCTTCAAATGATTAGGACATTATTCACACATCTCATACCTTCAAATGGAATAAAAAATCACTTATATATATCTAAAACTAGGGATAACATCATCTCCATTTCAGCTTTAACAAAATATAAAACATATACAAACTTTCGGCCCAAATCAATAAGAAAATTTCAATGTAAACCAACAAATGTCAACCAAAACATAGTGAAGATCCAAATGAAATCCTTGAACATGAAACACCTTCAAAAATTATTCCTTGAAGATCCAAAACATACTACAATCACCCTGCTAGCCATGAACATGAAAAACATGAACACGCAAAAGAAAATCACCAATCGTGAGCACAAAAATCAATGTAGATGTGAAACACAGATATAGCACAATCTAAAAATATCCATGAGCATTATGAATCACTAGAGAATCGTCTGCAACAGCTCAACTTACTAGAATCACATCATCTTCTTTCAAGAACATCAACTAAAGCAAAAGAATAACTGTCATAACATAGATATTCATAACTCAATCAAATCTTCATGCAGATGTCTAAAACTTAATGTGGATAAACTAGATACACTCAAAAGAAAACTCTTTAATCCACAACCTTTAATCATCAATATACTGAACTAGCCAACATACTAAACTTCAGTACATTACTAACAAATTGCAAATTATTTTATTACAACTTTCTTAATACCCTTGACATATACAGCCTTTATGACATTAATGCCAATAGTGTTGACATCAATGACAACCACATGTTAGCAACATCCAACAGTCTCCCCCTTTGGCATTAATGGAAACACATGATAGGAAAAACACCATCAACACAACTTTCTCTCAGCACTTTCTCCCCCTTATATTTTGACTCTTTTCTTCTCAACTCTTTCACATGATTCTTCTCCCCCTTTAACATCAATAGCAAAGATACATGTCAGTAACATACCACAATATGACAGATAATTTGTATCTTTCTCCACACAAGCTTTGAACCACATTTCTAAACATTTGACTACTCCCCTTGAGTATCAGCCACCACAACATCAATCCAGATCAAGATATGACTATGAAATGCATAGGGGTATGTGTAGGATCATCATGGAAAAAATAGGCCCTTAAGTGGCCAAAAAAAAAGAAAAATCACAGTTAGGAAACTTGACGTAAAAATTTGAATAAGTTATATATATTATTTCAAAAATATGTAAGAATAGAATCTGTAGAAAATTGAATCTAGTTTCTAAACTACTAGTTTTACATTTTTTTTTTTTAAATCTATTTGGTGAAAATTTGAAATTTGAATGCATTAGTACTTGAGTTTCAAGGAAAAATAAGAAGTAGGTGTCTGTCTAACCACCCTAACCACAATAAAATGATAATATTTTTTTATAATATTTTGGACATAAATAAAGGGCTCATGTCCAAATGTGATGCATATTTTTTGTAATGTTTTTCCAAATAAATAAATAATTATGAATTTTTTATTACAACTTTTAAAAAATATAAAAACTCGTATGTCTAACCACATTAACTTGGTCAAAACTTCATGGAATTCAATTGTTATTTTTTTAATCCTATAGTATGAGAAGCATAGAATGTGATGCATGTTTTAGATTCCAAAAATGTGATACCATTTGAAAGCTATAAATGTTTTCCAATCAACCTATCAATCAAGATTTTAGTCACAATTCAAATAGAAAATGAATAATTATTATTTATTAAATTCAAATTAAAGCATAATTTATATTGGTGGAACACTGAGAATCTCCTTTAAAAACCCTTTTTAGTTCATCAATTTTGGGTAAAAAAAAGTCATCAGCCACATACCCTACAAATACCCATCATATTTCCACTTTTTGGCCCATCATGATCCTACACATAGCAATATACTGATGCAAGTCAATGCATATTAGTTTTGATTAGGAGGGATAATCACCCCTAGCTTCCCTTTGAGATACTCAAAAGTATCTTTAGGAAAAGGCTTGGCAAAGATATCTGTAATATGTTCCTTAGTAGGAACATACTCCAATTTGAATTCCTTTTCACTCACCTTCTCTCTCACAAAGTGGAACTTGTTAGATATATGCTTGGTTTTTGAATGCAGCGCCAGATTCTTAGAAATGTTAATTGCACTTGAATTATCACATAATATAGTGGTGTAGGAGCACCTTGTTACATTCAAGCCTCTGTGAGGCCAATATGTAAAATAATGTTTATAGAGTGCTTAGGGGTCATTAAGTAAGGTCTTCCATGACCATCTTAATGTATTTGAGTCCTTTGATAGGTATTTGGATAAGTTATGTAGTCATTTTGTCTAATTTGCAACAAAGTGCCAAATGTTGTTAAATGGCACATGAAGAGTCAATTGTCAAATTTGTAATAAGATTCAAGGGATTTATATGTTTTAGGGTCCATTGGGACTATCTAATAGCATTTGAATTGTTTGGAGGGTCTTTGGAGTCAAAATTCAAAAATTACATATTTTGTACAAAGTTGTTATATTGTAAAGATGCAAAAAAAGTGCAAATGGTGGAGTCAAGTAGTTAGAAGGTTGGTTTGGGTCAGTTAGATGGGTTGGTTTTTATGTTCAAGGCTTATAAACAATGTGTATGGTTGAATTCAAGAGTTAGTTGAAGATTTTGGTGAAAGGAAGCAAATGAAAGTTCCATTTTTCTATGTTTTTTAGTGAAATATGTTGTTCTAGAGAGTTGTACGGACTTGTACAGTTTAGTACGACCTTGAAAATTACATGGATGGAAAGATAATTAAATTTTTGAAGGTTTTTGTTTTTACCAAAAAAATTGAAAAGGTCGTTTAAGTGGTCTAATGGTCAAATCTTCCCAACAGACTGTTCAAAAATTAAGGTTCCAATTTTGAAGAAAAATTCATATCTTAAGTTTCCACCATTGAAAACTCTTTAAAATTGGTTTGTAGGTATTTTATTTCATATTACAAAGTTTCAGGGGTGTATGTAAATTTTTGATAAGGTTTCAAGGAGGCCCTAGGCTAGAAAAGAGTGATTTTGTGTGAATTTTATGTGAAAATGGTGGTTTAAAGCTAGGGTTTGTTAAAATAACATGAAAAAAGGTTGGGTGAAGGTTCCTAATGGTTGTGAAGACCTATTTATACTTTTCTGAAATCATAACAAAGAGAAATGGCTTGGGAAATGCAAATTACTTGTTGAAGGGGTCTAAATAGGCCTAAATGCTTATTTGAACAATCTACTTTTAGAAGTTCACATTTTTGAGTTGTTAAAGTTGGAAAATGGTTTTGAATCAATAATTTTCTATTGTTTAATATTTTTTTCTAATTTTACAAGAATTGTTGTGCCTTAACTCTATTTTGGTATCCTGAAATCAAGGAAATTGTCAAGAAAGTTGCCTTGAGGATGGATGAATAAGTTGAAACCCATTGTTGTGAAATATGTTCCCTATGAGTTGAATTGTGAATCCTCCTACTCTACATCATATAGAAATGGGTTTATCATACATAACTCTGATATCTTTTAGCATCTGCTTCATCCACAATACTTGATTACAATTGTTAGCAACAACAATGTATTCTACCTTTGTAGTAGATAAGGAAATGACATTCTACTTCTTACTCAACCATGAAATTAGCTTATTTCCCAAGAAAAATGCTCCACCACTAGTACTCTTTTTTTCATTCACATCTCCTACCCAATCAACATTAGTAAAAGCACTCAAAGTAAGGTCATCTTCTTTAGGGTACCATAGACCAAAATCAACTTTCTCCTTTAAGTACTTAAAAATCTTTTTCACAACTATCACATGAGATTCCTTAGGATCAACTTGAAATATTCTAGCAATGCATATGGAATTCATGATATTGGGTCTAGTTTGAGTCAAATAAAGTAATCCACCAATCATGGATCTATATCTAGTCTAATTTTCCTTGGGAGAATCATCATCTTGTATCAACTTACATCCTATCACCATAGGTGTACCAACTGGCTTTAAATATTCCATACCAAACTTTTTTAGCAATTCTTTCACATATTTGGACATAGATATAAAGATCCCCTTATCTAGTTGAGTAATTTTCAATCCCAAAAAGAATTTCATTTCTCCAATCATAGACATCTCAAACTCAATTTGCATCTCATCAACAAACTTCATACACAAACTATCATCTCCACCAAAAATGATACCAAAAAAAAAGACTTCAACAATCAATTCTTTATCATTATCAATCTTGAAATAAAAATTACTATCAATAGTACCTTTGTTAAATCCAAGCTTCAACAAATACTTGTCCAATTTGGCATACCATGCTCTTAGGGCTTGCTTAAGTCTATACAATACTTTCTTCAACTAAAAAACCATATCTCCCTAATTAGTCAATTGAAATCCATCAAATTGCTTAGTATACACTTCTTCCAGTTCACCATTTAGAAATGCTAACTTGACATCCATCTAATAAACCTTGAATTTTTTGTAAGCAGCATAAGCAAGAAATAGTCTTGTAGCTTCAATCCTATCTGTGATACCTTGATATTTCTACTACTCTAAACGTGCAAAACAACTAAGAAACGTGAAATGACAAAATACCAAGGACACCTCAAGATTAGCCAAAAGAGTGGTTCAACGAAAAGGAATGCAAATAAGATAAAACACAAACACTTTTACCTCCCTTGTTGTTGATACCTCTTTGATTGGCCCTTGCTTGGATTGGTTGTGTGCTCCTTAGATGATTGCTTGAATGTCTAAATGCAAGATTGTAGGTGCAAGATGATTAAAAAAGATGGCTAAATGATGGAAAAAGGATTGAGAGTTCCAATGGACAGCATGTAGTTGCTCAAATCTAAAGTGTTCAAAATGTAAATTGGCAGCATAAGGGTGCAAGATGGCTAAGTGTGTTAAAATTCCCTTGAGGAGGGGGTATTTATAGGAGAATTTGAATTCTCTAGAGAATTCAACGGTCAAGATTGCTCCAACAAGGCCAAGATGAAGGGCTATGGTGGGTTGAGAACCCACAAGCCCTCACATCTTGACATGTGGAGGGTGAAGTGGACAAGAGGATATGAGGTGGAGATGAGTTGTCAAGAAGGTACATGAGGTGGAAAAAGGACATGCACCTTGGGGAGTGAGAAGATTTCCACAAAAAGGGATTTCTTGTCCCCAAGTGGGAGTGAAAGGGACATTTGAGGAATTTTGGAATTCCTCAAAAATCTACATGGGAAAAGGAAAGGTGGTTGGGGATATAAGTGTGAATTAAAAATTCACATTCCTAGGAAAGTCTAAAAGATAAAAGATGGGCTCCAAAAGGTGGGACTTGGTCACATGTGGAGATTGTGACAAGTCCAAGGTTGGTCACATGTGGAGATTGTGACAAGTCCAAGGTTCTAGAAACCTTGGAAGGATGGAATGTGAATTGAAAATTCACATATAAAAGAGGGGAATCTAGGAAGAATAAAAAGGAATTAAAAATTCCTTGGAGAATGATTAGGCTTAATTAATCAGTAATTAGAGGATAATTAGGGGCTAATTAGGATTAAAAGCCAACTTGCAAAAGTTGGAGGATGTGACACATCTAATCAAGGATTAGGCATGTGCACATCCTTAATGAAAAGATTAGGAAATGGATTAGGATTAGATGAAAATGACATGTGAGGAATTAAATAAATGTAATATTTATTTAATTTATTTGATGAAAGAGGATTAAGGAGGGTAAGGTATTTAATTATTAATTAAATACATTAGGGAATTAGCAAATTAAATATATTAATTAAATAATAGTAATATTACTTAATTAACAGGATAAGAGGATGTTTAGATGAAAAGTGATAAATTTGGATAAATTAAGTGTCCAAATTTGGATGTCTACATTTTGCCCCTCTTTGAGATGGTGTTACAAGTAGCATCATTTCAAAAATTATTAAAATATAGAACCTAGAAGAGATGGTTAGATTGGAAAAGATGCCCCAGTCATTCAAAGGAGTGACTGGGAAGGAAAAAGAAAATGATGGAAATTAGGGATGAAGGATGCCCTCGAGAGGACAGCAAGTTCAAGAGAACACGGTGGCTCAAAATAGATGATGTGATGCAAGGGGAGATGAGGAAGATGATAAGGTGATGGAAGAGATGTAAGAAGAGGGAATAGAAGGAGAGATGGATGACACAAATGGATTTCAAAAGGTGATGTTGCCCCAGTCAAGGTACAACAAAATGGGTTGATGATGGATGGAGTGTTGTCAATGAGGGAATTAAAGATCCCAAAACAACACGAGGATAGGGAAGGGTACATCCCACTGAGTGGTATTGATGAGGGAAGGATACATCCCAAAACACCACTAAAGGATAGGGAAGAATACCTCCTGATGATGATGAAAGTGTTGTTGATGAGGAAAGGATACATCCCAAAACAACACCAAAGGGATAGGGGAGAATATCTCCCAATGATGATGATGATGATGAAAGTGTTGTTGATGAGGGAAGGATACATCCCAAAATAACACCAAGGGGATAGGGAAGGATACTAATGGATGATGATGATGATGGGTCAAGGCTGAGAACAAGACCAAGGATATGATTGGATGATTCGGGCTAAGTGGAATGGATGGGGATTGGATAGAGATGTGAGATAAGGATGAAGGATGAATGGATGGGGGAATACATGCAAGATGATAGAATGGAAAATAAAATGCAATCCTAATGCAATTTGCCATTTTCGGAGCACTAATTTTTGCTATAGCATAAGACACCAAGTGCCAGGGTATGTGGAACCAAGGTGAATTAGTGTCTACTGCATAAAACAAATACAATAGATAAGAAGGCTACCCCAACACCCCAAAGTCACAAAGACCTTGGTCGGGCCAGGTATTGAGATAACCACAAGCACAAAAGGATGCCCTAGCATAACACAAGACCTCGGAGATCTTGGTGGGTACTATGTGGGACAACCAAGAAGACACAAATAGACATAAAAAGATCAAGATATTCCCCTATGTTGACCAATCAAAACACACCATAATATGATGGATTATGGCGGCCTTGACAAATGATGATAGGGAGCTCCAGTGATAAACAAAAGCCAAAAACATCAAAAGATCGCAATCATTTTCAAATGTCCTTTGCCATAGGATCAAGGGGATAGATGGGATTGATGAGGTCTGTTAGGAAGGATACATCCTGTTGAGACCAAAGATGATGGATATTAAAAGATCGTTATGACACGGGATGTTCAAAATCGATTGGATCTCATGATACAAGTGGATCTCATTTGTTAAGAACCAGCTAGATAAGGGCATAGCTTGATGGCACGACACAAGGAAGACAAGAAATGGGACTAACAAAACCTAAAGACCTAGGGGCTCGGGGGCCGATTAAAGATTAGCCTTGCTTACGTGAAAGCGCAGAGCCCTCGTAGTTCGATGAAAGGTGGACGACTGACCAAGATGGAGACCTTGATGGATGGTAAAGATAGGATGGACAAAAGGAGAAAGACCAATGGTAGAAGAGAAAAGTGAAGATCGATGATGGAACCCTGGGGGCGGATCAAATGATCGACCTTGTCTATGTGAAATCGCAAGGGCAACGTAGTTCGACAAGACCAAAGACAAACAATGGATAAAGGATGATAAGATGATGATAGGATAAGTCAATAAAAAGATGGGACCAATATGACAAGATAGGATAGACCTGTTGGATTGGATAGGATGATGATGATCACATAAAGCTCAGGAATGGGATAGTTATCCAAAGTAGTAAAATGACTTGGGGGGATGATGTGATAGATAGATGAGTGATGAAAAGTGATAGGAGATTGCAAAGATGTGCAAGAGAGAAGTAGGGGTGATGACGATTAGATAAATGGCATTGGGTTGCATGGGGGGAGGCCTATAGCCAGATACCAATGACAAGGGATTGGGAGGTGGGATGAGATGGGATGAGGATAAAGATGAAAGATTAGATAAAGATATAGGATAGTGATGGGGGATGGGAGGGATTGTTTGGATGGATAGGAATATAAGGATTGGGAGATGAAAGGGATGCTAGAATAGAGGGATACGAAGATAAGGATGGGGAGATGGAAGGGATACTATGATAGATGGATAGAGAAATGAAGGGATGTTATAATAGATGATTTCTCCAATGACTATGTCACAAAGGAAGTAGATGCCCCCACTCTAGATATGCCATATATGATGAGGCATGAGG
The DNA here is from genome assembly GCA_007258455.2 of Sequoia sempervirens. Taxonomy (NCBI): domain Eukaryota; kingdom Viridiplantae; phylum Streptophyta; class Pinopsida; order Cupressales; family Cupressaceae; genus Sequoia; species Sequoia sempervirens. The sequence continues at coordinate 46,288 of VDFB02326641.1, forward strand.
GACGTAAGATGAGTGGATGATAAGATAAAGGAGATAACTAGATGAGAATAGGATGGGTGACTAAGGAATATGATAGAGCATGGATGAAGGGGATGTATACCAATAGGTGTTCAAAGCATGCATAGATAGGTGCCCCTATTTTGATCAAGATCACAAGAAGGATGGATGGAATGGGAGATAAATGGGATATGATGGTAGGATGTGGAAGATAGGTGGGATGGGGGGATTTATGAAGAGGACGGATAACAGGAAGACGGGTGCATAGCTAGAAGCATAGCGGATGGAGGGAATGCATATCAGGAAGTTGCCCCCAAGTGTAGATGGGGATTTACGCATGACGCCTGTTTGCCAGGTTTTCATCATGGTACTTATCCAAGGTGCTTGTTTGCCAAGTTTTCACCATTGGATAGTTATTTCTCTTTACTTTTTTTGAGAAGCACGACTTTTTGACTTTTTTGGATGTTATACAAGAAGATAGGTAGGACATGTGAAATGTGATCAAAGGTGTTAGAGCCCATGTTTGGAAGTATTTGTTGGATGTTGGTACAACCTTATATGAGGATAAATGGATTATGCATAGGATGGAATTAAGGGGGGATTTGAGAGGGAGATACATGGGATAATGGATGGGATGCTGCGAAGGGTATGGACAGAATGATGGGGTGGATATGTGATGGGGAGATGCGTTCAAGACCAACATTGGCACATGTGGTGGTGGACGTGAAAAGATAAGAGGATTAAGGGACGGAGAATGTGGGGATAATGGAGGAGATGGAATGGTGAATTTCGGGACATAGGGACCCAAAACAGACGTAGGAGATGAAAGGGGTGTATGATTAGCTTTTGGATTAGCGACTTTGAATGTTTTTACAAATTTTTCATGTGATGGCATTGCATCTTTTTTCTTTGGGATCCACATGGTTTTGATCTTTTCTTTGGTGGGCCTTTGTGGCCTACAAATTTTATTTAGATTTAGATTTTTCTTCTCTTCACCATGTATTTTAGAGGGGACATGGGGAGCCGTAAATTCATGTGGATGCTTAGATTTATGCATTTTTCCTTTAACAACCAAAGTGCTTTTAGTAGCAATGGGATGGGTGTGAATGGATGGATGATGTGGAGGACACATGAATGGAGGGATGGAGGTAGGATTTTTAGGATGATATGTGGATGGATGATGTATAGGTACGTGCCTTTGTTGATCCTGATTAGGGAACATGAGAGTGGGATAGTTATGATGGGCGACATGGATAGGTGATGGATGGATGAAAGGATGGATAGGATGAGATGGAGGAGGTGATTTTGGGATATAAGAGCCCAAAATAGACTTAGAACTTGGAGGATATGGGATGGGGGATGAGGGGACATAAGGACCCAATATGGATGGAGTGGATGAAGGAGGAAGATGGACGGTTGTTTTGAGGTGATATGATAGAGGAGGAGGGATGGCGACATATGATCTGGTAAGGCGATGAGAAGAGCCGACATGTCTTTTGGAAAAGGCTTGTTGAGGACGTCTAGAGGTTATACCAACATTTTTGGATTGCGAGTCATGAGTAGTACATCCAAGACCTCGTGGATACAAATGTTCTTTAGCTTGGATAGGTTCTATAATACCTTGCTCATGAAGGCCTAAACCTTTTCCTTGATAGTTCATTTTCTTGAGTATTCGATCTAGGACAGGATTTTTGTTATTCTGGAAGAATGATGCGAGCTCATTATTAGGTGGAAGAGGAGGGTTGGTGTATATACTTTGTTTTTCTTCTGTGAGGAGACCACCATGGAGGAATGTGAGAGGACCAAGGGGATATGCATGCGGTGTGGGGATAGCATTTTTAGGCGATGATGGGGGATCATGAGAAGGAGAGGATGGGATAGCAACATCAGGAGAGGGAGGAGGGGCCATGATAGGATTTGGATTTGTGGTAGTAGGCTCATGCGATGGAGATGGAGATGGAGCAGTGGAAGCTTGAATGACAAGGGGATCATGGGATGGAATGGATGGGGGACTGTGATCTTGAGGTGGACTAGATGGGATGGTGGGATCTTGATCTGGAGAAGGGGATATGTTGGCATGCTTTGGATTAGACTCTTGACATGACTCATTATGTGTGAGAGGCACGGTAACGGAGTCTTGTTGGGACTCTTCAAGTGGGGAAGATGGAGGGATGAAAGATTCATGAGGTTCATTGGAATGGGTTTTAGTGCTACCAGGAGTGGGAGGAGTGGATTGGATTTGGGTGGATCTAGGAGTAGATGGAGTGGATTGGATTTGGGTGTCTTCGATAGATTGGTTGGATCTAGGAGTAGAGGGAGTGGATTGGATTTGGGTGGATCTAGGAGTAGAGGGAGTGGATTGGGCTTGGGTGTCTTCGATAGATTCGGTGGCTTTCATGGTAGGAGATGTGGGTTCAATGGTTTCAATGGTTTGATCAGTGCTAGGGGTGGTAACAATAATGATAGGTGTGGTGTGGAGAAGGGTCTCATCACTAGTGACCGTGGATGATGGATTGGGATGGCATGGTTCCATGACTTCAAGATGTGGAGTTGGGGATGGCTTCTTTGTAATGAGTCCTTGGAGAACTTCTAAAATGAAAGACTTGCATATGGTTGGCTTGGCTGGGGTGGTAGAAATGGATGAGGGATTATGGATTTGTGGACTAGGGTTAGATGGAGGAATGGGATCGAATGTAGGACTATGAGTAAATGGAGGATTGGGATTGGATGGAGGACTAGGAGTAGATGGAGGACTAGGATGGGATGGATGAGTGGGATTGGATGGAGGACTAGGAGTAGATGGAGGACTAGGATTGGATGGAGGGTTAAGGTAAGGATATTGGAGTGGTGAATTAAGATAGGGGGACATGGATTGTGGATTAGGACAAGAGGATATAGGTGGTGTAGTGGGACAAGAGGATGTAGGGGATGGATTATAATAAGGGTATTGGGATGGTGGATTAGGATGAGGATATGTGGATGTAGGATCAAGGTAACAGGGTGTGGGGGTAAGATTAGTATGGACAGACTGGGAAAGAGGATGAGGATAGGGGGACATGGATGGGGAATTGTAATAGGAGTATTGGGATGGAAAATGAGGATAAGAGGATGTAGATGTTGCGTAAGGGGATGATGTAGATGAAGGAGGTGAAAAATATGGGGATGAAGAAGATATTGGATATCCATTGTCAAAGGTGGCATAAGGGGCGTGATTAGGCATGGATGAAGACATAACGGGATAACTGGAAGGGGTGATTGGATTGTGGAAAGTGGGTGGAGAAAGCTTACTAATGACGATAGCATCAAGGGGATTTATGTCATATTCTTCTTGATCGACAAGACTTTCGTTATCGTCGTCCACGTAATTAAGGTTTTCCTTGACTACTATTGATGGAGGATGGGGATTCATGATTATGAAAGGATAAATAGAATGGATAAAATATTTTGGATGGGAACAGATTAAAGCTCAAATCAAGATTTTGGTCAAGCTCATATCAGGATTGGACAAAAGCTCAGATTAGGATGATTGGATGGGATTGCTTTTAATTTTGATAGGATTTGGTA
>VDFB02326642.1:0-23587 GCA_007258455.2 Sequoia sempervirens
CTCTACATCATACTTCAAATTCTAGGTGCACCTCTCTAGTTCTGTTTAATTATTTCATCATTTACTTGCATTCTTAGGTGTTTTTACATACATCACTGTGTTTTCTAACACTTTGCATTTCTTAGGTTTAGCATCAATAAATAATTTGTTTTTCAGTTTTCCACATTTAGAAATTATAATTAGATATATTTCATTCCCATTTACATTAATCTTGGGTATAGAAATTGGCATTTTGGGCCCATTTCTCTCCTTTTAGGTGAAAATCCTATAAGAGTTAGAGAACCCTTGGGTTACCAAAATTTTGAGCATTTTTACTTATGATTTCAAGTGAATCTTAGGTTTAACTTGCATTATGATTGCATTAGGTGTTGCATTGTTTACATTTCATCCTAGGGTTTTAAAAATTGCATTAGTTAAAAGCTTATATAGCTTGCATTTTTGCATCATCTTTCATTTGAAAACAACAACAAAAATTCATTTTCATATTGTAGTTGTATTTGTGCATTTGAAAGACATAAAATTGCATTCAAATTTCTGAAAACTCACAAAAAAATCCTCCCTGGGACTAATTTGCCACACTGGGTGACTTAGTCCTTCTACACATTTTGCACTGTAATTTTTGGCATTTTCTGAGCATTTTCTGCATTTCTATTTTCTATTATTGCATCTTTGTTACAATTTCCATAATTTCTATTATTATCATTTTATTGCTCCTAGTTTGCATTTCATTTGCATCCACCCTACCTTTAGTACCCTTTGTATGAGTGTTTGGTGCCCTACTGATAATACTTTAGTGAAAAGAAGTTCACAACTCATGGCATCCTGTGATAACACACTCGTTATGGACCTTGGGCTATCCCAGGCTACTACTCCTAGTATTGACAATAGTGCATTAGGCATGGAACGTACCTTTAGCAATACCGTGCCTTCCAATAATATGCAAATTGACACACAAAATGATCACATTCCGTAAGACAGAGTCATTAAAATTCATGAGGATTTAACACATTTGCAACAAAATTTGTATCTTGAAAACATTTCAACCACTGCGATTCCTGCTATAGAAAACATCCATCACCTGATTGAAGGTGACGAAGGCTTAAACGTTATGAAACAAATTGTTGAGATATGCAACAAACATGCTCCTTCCACCTCTAGCACATCCAAACCAACAAACACTATGGTTATTCAAGGAGGACTTAACACTCATCCTCCTTCCACAGTAGCATCCATACCTACCTACAACATTCTGCAAATCACAACCATGATGCAATAGGTTAACAATGTGATTCCTTCCTCAACTATCCCTGCTAGCATTCCTAATTCTTATGTGGCATCACATGTTCTCTCCTCTTCCTCCATACCATCTATAAGCATTCCATTCACTTTCTTGACCACTACATACACTCCATCACCACTTTCCCTTCCACCTCATACCACTTACACTAACCCTCTCATAACACAACTTTTCCAAACCATCTCCTCCATGCAAAAACAAATATCCACTATCAACCAAAACAAGAATGGACCACCCACCTATTATGTCTCAAGCATCCCACTATCTTTGGAAATCCTACAAAAACCAATGCCACAAGGAATAAAAATGCCTAGATTTGAGAAGTACGAAGGAAAGGGTGATCCTAATAATAATGTCAATGCCTACACAACCTTGTGCAGTGACTTTTTCCTTGATGATAAACTATTGATCAAATTGTTTCCTAGGACTTTAAAAGACACTTCCTTAGAATGGTTTTCATCCTTACCAAATAATTCAATTAGTTCATTCAATGAACTAGTTGATGCACATTCATAATTCATTTTCAAGTGCATATGACTCCAAAGAAGACATTGGCTGATTTAATGAGATGTAAACAAAATGTGGATGAAAAAGTAACCGATTTCATCTCACACTATCAATAACTTTATGCCCAACTTGATGTCAAAATTTTTTATCCACATCTCCAAAAGAAGTTCATTGAAAATTTAGAAAATCACATCCAAGATAGATTGACCATGATGAAATTTCCCTCCTTTATGCACTTGTGTACAACCCTTTGTGATTATCACAATTTGGTTAGTAGTCATGATGCAAAGTTTGCTTCCAACCGGATTGAAAAATATGAACCTAGCACTTCAAACAATTCACACCCATTTTGAAAACCAAACAAAGGGTTCTTATAATTCAATCCCCCTCAACAACCAAGTAGCAGTTGTTAAAGTTGTGATACCTTAAATAGTTATGGAGATCCAAAATGACAGTTTACACCATTACCAGACACTCCTCATAACACAATGACCCAACTTATACAACAAGTGATTACTTTACCTACTATTAAACCATTGGATCCAACCAAACCTTTTCTTCCAACCTTTCAACCCAATTCTTATTGCCATTATCATAGAAAAAATGGACATGACACAAAATAGTGTAAGCGTCTTAAACACATAGTGCAAGACCTCATTGATTCTGGCCGTCTATTTGTTTCCAATGTTAATGTTAAAGGTTTAATACGTTTATTGCCCCACCTAATAATTTTTTTTAAATTTTTACCAATCTAATGCCTAAACATAATGTTTCATTCATAAAATCCAGTGACAAAAAACAATGATGTGATGATTGTTCATAAAGATATTGAACATCCGAATACTATTCCACATACTACTATTAATCTTATGGATGATCTGGTAGGAGCGATAGATGTTATCTCTCATAAGGGCCAACCTAAGAAATCTCTTGATATTATGTTATCTTCTAAGGATCTTCTTCTGAATCTTCCCAATGGTCCTCTTTACATAGCCGACTATATTTATGATAAGCCCACTAATGGGATACTCATAGATCTTGCCTGTGGCGAGAATGTGATCACTAAGGAATTTTTGGTATTACATGATCTTTATCAAGATATTTATGAAAAATCAAGAGCATGGATCAAAACACATAATGGTTTTGTGTGCCCTACAATAGGATCGATCATTACTCCATTACAAATAGGACCTAAGATAGTGGATGTTACATTCTCTATCATTCCACAATCAGATCAGTTTCATTTGTGGCTAGGCCATCCATGGCTTCACTCGATGAAAGCAGTTCCTTTAGTCATACAAAAATGTTTAAATTTTTTGCATGACAATGACATATTCATTATTTAAACCATAGTGGATTTAACCCTTTGTCTTCTAAAGGGAATTTATCCTTAGAAGCCTTTTGGCCCGAGGGCCCATGGAACCCATAATACCTTGCAAAGATTTCTTTTTCATTGCTTATCAAAATTTTAAAGCAAAGAAAATTGTCAAATTGTCCCTCCGCAACCAATCCCCATCCACCTCTGACACTCTCATCCTAGATGAAACAATGCTTCAACCTGAACCTGAATCAACAAATCAAGATCAACCAACAACCAACACTTCACATTCTTCATCCAAATGCCCACAAGATAATGAAACCAACCCCATCATGCCCCCTCGCATAAAAAAAGTTTATAAAGTAAAAGATAAAGTGATTGAACCACCTCCCATGGTTCCTTTTGTTCCTCCCCTTCAGGAAGAAAAGGAGCCTATGGTGGATCAAACTGCTCTTACACCCACACAAATTCAAAATAGAATTAGAAGAAACTGAGGTGCTAGGGAGCATAGGCGTCGACTTCGTCTCCCTACTCATCAATTACAAACTGAAGAAACCAAAGAAAATCAACAGTCTCCTTTGACAAAAGCAATAATAAAAACCCTCCTCAATCACAACAAAACAATCCAATACAATAACCACAAATCATAATACACCCGTCATTGGACATTGTCATTCATCCTCCAATCGTGATTAATTTGGATGACGATGATGAGATTACTAAAATTGATGAAGAGATACATAATGATTTGAATACATTATTTTTCTCTTCCATGAGCCTAAACCACAAATCTCCTACAACAAGTGTAGAACCTAGTACTTCCCCTCATTCAACACTTTCAATTGTCCCTTTGGATAGTCAATCGCCCTCGCAATACACTGAACATGGTTGGGAGGCAGATGACTTGCTCATCGGTTGAATTGTGTTTTGCTTACTAGTCTTTTTGCATTTTATTTTCTTTCTCTTTTCTTTTATGTGTGTATCGTGTTCCCCTGTAACGTGTCATTTTATTTTCCCCTCTCGTTGTAACATTCTTCTATTTGTACCTTCATTCTTCTATATGTTGTACATTGCCTTTTCCTTTGGACTTTGTTTTGTGTTTTTCCTTTTGGGGATGATGCAAATCATAGAGATGCCCTATGTCTCCTCCATGTTGACCTAAAAGGTCCTTTTATTTTCTTTTTCTCTTTCACTTGTGTTTTCCTTTTGGGGATGACGCAAATTTTTGAGACACCCTAAGTCTCTTCCATGTTGATGCAAAATATTTTTCATTTTTATTTTCCTGTGTTCATGACATAAGGCATTGAGACCAAAATGTCTCTCTCATGTTGACCCAAAAGCTTTTCCTTTTCTTTCACCTTTTCTTTTTCTTTTTGCTTGTATTTTCCTTTTGCGGATGATGCAAGGCATTGAGACAATAATGTCTCTTCTATGTTGACCCAAAATGGATCTTTCTTTTTCTTTTTCTCTTTGTGTCATTCTTCCAATTCTATGTGTATTTGGGAAATGATGACAGTTCCAAGCTCTTTAATCGAAACATTGCAGTAATGAACATACTTACCCTAAATCCATAGATCCCTTATGTGTTTGGTGTGTTCCTTTTTGGGACAACCACTCTTTCTTTTGTTTCTCTTTCTTTTGCATGACGCAACCTTACTTAGAAATTTATGACTCGGAATAGGGGCTTTCCAAGTTGGTTGTCATGTCTTGTTTCTTTTTTCATTTTTCATTTGCTACTTTAAAGTAATTGCTCATAGAATGGTGTGTAGAAATTCTTTTAAAGTGGGGGCATACATTAGCATTATTAATTTTGCATTTTTCTTTTTCTTGGTTCTTAGTGCAGCCTTGTTACTTTATACAATGTGTTTGTCACTTTGTGGATAACATTGGGTGTAATGTCCTTCATGAGCGTGATCTATCTTAGCACATTACATTCCTCTTGGTGGCCTGATGTGATGCACTGCATTCACTAAGTTGTGAATATTCTATTCTTTGATTGGTCCTCTCTTGGAGACATTAGATACAATGTTCCATAAGTTATAGACCTCGCATAAACTAAGCAAGACTCATTTGAACATTTTTTTGCATGTTGCATTTTGCATTTACATGGCCACCTTGCATAACATAGCTTGCATGCTTGTGGTGCCATTGCATTTTTTCATTCAAGTTATATGCATACAAAGCTTTGCTTGTCTCATGAAGCATGTAATGACATTGTCCTTTAGGCACCTTATTAAAGTTATCAGGAGGTATAACTTTAGTATGGTTGAGCAGGAAGCCCATTCTAAGGCATGACTTTTCCCCACATCCACCTACTTGTGTGTGTGAGTGCATACCAACCGTGAGCATATGTTCCTCACCTTTCAAACCTTCTCACCCTGTGGACAACCAAAAGTTTCATGGCCCTAGAGTGAGTATGTTCGGGCCTTCTCACCTGGTGAACCACCATGAGTTTCGTCACCCCAAAGTGAGTACACATTTCCTGTTTCAAACAAACAGCCTAGATCTAATCCACAATAGGCTGTAAAAATGATCGAATCTTTCTTTCATTCTTTTTCATCATCTCCATGTTGGGCTACTTTAGTGTGAGTTTGAAGCAAGTTCATCCTCTCACTAAAGTGGGGGCTTCATGTGTCTCTAAAAAATGTATAGTTGGAATTTTTGTGCTCACTTGAGTCTTTCTTATGGACTTTGGCTTGATTTTGCCTAGATTTAATGTTGTAATGTGGTCAACACATTCACATTAGGTATTGGACCCTTGTGAATCATTAAGACTTCTAGGATGTCTTGTAAAGGTGTTGTGAAGTGTTGTAACCCACTTTCACACTTTTCTAGGACCCTTTCATTATAATAACCTCTTTTTATTACTTACCAAGTCTTATTTCAAAGTGGTTTGGGTAATCCCATAATAGTGGTTTACAATTTTTGGCCAAACTAGACACTGAAATTATTATTTTTAACTAAATCTTCACATTCGGGCACCTATAGCGACTAAACCATGAGGAATTTGAAGATGATGCAAACTAGAGTCTCATCACATTTTGTCTATAAATTCTAAAAATATTTTTTTCAAAATCTTTTTGAACTTAATGTACTTTTTTCCATCTCCTTAATGAAAAACTCCGTTTTTTCTAGAGTAACAGCATTTTCAAAAGTGACACACCAATCGTGATATGCATAACTTTTTTCCATGAAGGATAAAATTCTAATTCTTTTCGAATTTAGATTTTGTAACTCCTGATATCTGCAAGCCTAATTTAAGCTGAAGACAATTTTTGAATATTTTGTCTTTAATCAAGTTTCAAAGTCAAACCAATTCCAATCTCGCATATTGAAGGCCACCGTGATAACATACATAACTTTTTTTTGTATATATCAAATTCAATTTTTTTGTTCGACCAAGAATTTCTAACATTCATGCACTCATATTTTTCAAAAAAAATTTCATAATTTTTTTATTTTTCCACATGCAAAACAAAGACCTTCATTTTCGGTGAAAAACCAATGTTTAATAAAACTAAAAAAACAAATACATAATAAAATCAAAAGATATTAAAATTATATTCGTTGGATAGCTCGTTTTGAGAACTACTTGATTCTAGATAGGTTTCTAAAGACTCCTCCATTTTCATCCTCAACCCGAGTTCTGAAGCATAAAAAATTAGACTATTTTTGTGTCTCGGGAGGGGGATGAGGGGCAAGGGAGGTTCGAACGAACCCCTAGGGGTTCGGCCGAACCCAAAGGGGTTTGCTCGAACCATGGTTCACTTGAACCAGGGTTCGAGCGAACCCCTTCAAGGGGGTTCAACCGAACCCCTTTGCTATGCATTTGGGTTTTATTTTTGCGGCCAAAATTCAAAGGGGTTCGCTTGAACCCTAGTTCAGGCGAACACCTAATGGGTTCGCTCGAACTAGTAGGTTCGTATGAACCCCCAAAATCACTTTTTTTGCTTTGGGTTCTTTTTTTGTGAGTTTTCCTTCCTCACTTGAATTGTAAACCACTATTATGGCTTCACCCATTTAAAGAGTTGTAACAAACTCTCATGCTTTTCTAGACTTGTCATCACTAAATCTACCCTTTCTCATGTTTAAATGACCGCTTAATGCACTTTTCAACCATATTTAAGTGTATTTTTTAGGATATTCCCATTAAACATTATTTGATGCACTTCAATTTCAAAAACCTAGTGAAATTTCCCTAGTGGGACCAAGTCGCCACTTGGGGTGACCTAGTCCCACTAGGCACAAAAGTTAAAATAATTTTAATTTCTTGGTGGGATTTTATTCTCTTACGTTTGAGGTCGGCTTGCATGATGTGTTATTTTAGGGAAATTTAGGAAAATCAAGTATAAATAAGGGTTTTTCCTCTCATTTAAACCCCCATTCATTCAAGCATTCATTCATCTAATCATTCAAGTATTCTAAGCATAATCAAGTCATCAATTGAAGCACTTTATTGCATATCTTTATAATTTCACATCAAGGGCTTGCTAAGTTTATGACATTGCATGTTATATATTTATCATTCTCTTCTTATTTCATTTCATTTCATAGGGTTTGATTACCAAAGTGGGGTTTGACCAAGGAAAACCCCTATACTCTAACCCTTAACCCTTTTTCCCCTCTTTGCATTTGTGTGTGCAAGTCTTGTATGTAGATTTGTCAAAGAGTTTGATGTCAAAAAGTGGTCAACAATCCATCAAAGTCAACATAACCCTAATTGAAGCTTGGAGACTGTTTTCAACCCATTTTTTGTAGATTCAAATTCAAACACCTATCAGAAAAGCAAGTGCAGACTAAGAGCTACAAAATCCTGTCCCGAAACTTCAGAAATCTTCGGGTGGACTAAGTCACCATCTGTGGTGAATTAGTCCCACTACTAGGCTTGAAAAGTGATTTTTTCATTTTTGGATACCCATTTGGAAGATTCATGTTTCGATAGGTTTTCACCGAATGATCTAGAGGATTTTTTCATCAATTTTGAAATTCTCCATTTTTCTCCAGTTTCAACATCATCAGAAAGTGCTCGGGACGCTAACTCCAACGCAACTCGAACAGAGTCAATCAGAGTCTCGGAGCTCAAGATATATATGGTCAAACCTCTGGTCAACTCTCAGAACTAGGCTAGAAAAAAGGGCAAAAATCAAAGTCATCAAAAACCAGTCAAAGTCAACACCATTGCGAAGTGCTCATCATTATGATTCCGACGGAGTTCATTTCACAGAAAATAGAGTTTGTATGGCAAAGTTATGGAAGGTCAAAGATTGGGTCAACCCGATGACTTCAGTGCCCAGTCAATCCAGTGGCCAATCAGCCCTTGACATATGGAAATACCTTATCCCTCCATGTGGCAAAAATTTTATTGACAAAAAACAAAAAATAAAATAAAATATAAAATATATATATAAAAAATTATATATATTTTAAATAAAAATAAAGTATATATTTAAAAAAAAAAAAGATGGGCCCCACCCATCCATGAGGGGCGGCCCACATTAAGTGGGGTGCCACGCATGGTATGGGGGGCAACCCACTTTACTAGAATGCATCCCTTATTTTAGGGAAAGAGATAAAGAGAAAGGGGGTGTGGTGGGACCGCCACCCCCCATCCTCTATAAAAATGGTTTTATTTTGCTTATTCCAAGCCTTAAAATAAGGTTATGATTTTTTCATGGAAAATCTTATATCCCTTTTCAAAAATATTAGGAATATTATTCCTAATCTAAAGGGGAAAAGTTTATCCATAAAACCTTATATAATTGATTATCCCAATTTTATAGGGAATAGACCCCTTAGAGCCATTCAATTGAAAAAAATATATCTTGAGGAATATTATCCTTCCAGGAGTTGTCAAAAGGGGGATATTTTTGAAAATTTGCACTATGTAAGGGAGATTGGGTAGTTAATTGGTTTTACACCAATTTTGGTAATTTTGGGTTATAAAAGGAGGTGAGAAAGGTGAGAGAAGTCAAGCTTATTTTGGAAGAATTTGCAAGTGAGAGATTGTTTTCCTTGGAGGAATTTTTGTATTTCCGTGCTTTTGGAGAAGCTTGTTTCTATGCACTTTGGAAGTGCATTTGTAAATTTCTTTGTAAACCAAGGGGAGGTTTTGCCAATGAATGTAACCGAATTTTTGGAGGAATAATTGGATCGGTCCACTCAATTGGAGAGGGGCCCGGAGACATAGTCATTCTAAATGATGAACTCTATTATCAATCTTTGTTTGCACTCTCTTTATCTCTCATTCTGTTCTTTCTTTAATTACTTTGTAATTAAGTTATTTAAATTTCATTTGTGTGTTTAATTATAATTAAGCACTTTTGGTTTGTAATTGTTAATGTAAGCATTTGAAGCAAATGTCATAGATCCTTAAAACAGATCATCAAAACTGGACTAAGTCGCCCAACTTGGCATAAGTGTCCTAGTCAAATATGTAGAATTCTAAGGCCTCTCTACATTAGACTTCAGATTCCAGGTGCACCTCTCCAGTTCTGTTTAATTATTTCATCATTTACTTGTGCATTCTTAGGTGTTTTTGCATATATCACTGTGTTTTCTAGCACTTTGCATTTCTTAGGTTTAGCATCAATAAATCATTTCTTTTTCAGTTTTCTGCATCTAGACATCATAATTAGATATATTCCATTCCCATTTACATTAATCTTGAGTGTAGACATTAGTAATTTGGGCCCATTTCTCTCCTTTTAGGTGAAAATCCTAGAAGAGTTAGAGAACCCTTGGGTTACCAAAATCATTGTCCACATTATGTATTGTATGTGACCTTCCTTCATCACTTTGTAATTTATCTCTTTCAAATATTCCTCCTCTACTTCTCTCCTTATGTTCAAACCTTTTGTTCAAATTTTCCTCAATTTTCAATGCAAATTGGTACACTTCTTCAATTTTTATCATCCTTACTAGGCTCAACTCTTCTTGGATGATTTTCATCAATCCATTGATGTACCATGCAACTTTATCATTTCTTTTATTATGTCCAGTTCTAATAATCCTCTTATGAAATTCTTTAGTGTATTACTTCATTGAATTTTTCTTTTTCCTTAGGTTTTTCAATCTCTTCAGTAGCTCAAGCTCATAGTCATTAGCTATGAATTGATTCTTCAAAATTCTCACCATCCTATCCCACTTTATGATCCTCTCTTTTACCCTTTTATTTTTTATCTAATTGAACTTCCTTCCACCAAATAGTAGCATGTCCTTTCAACTTGGTTTTTGCAAATATCACTCTTTTTTAATCTTCAGTTTCTTCATAGTCATAGTACTCTTCCATATTATTTATCCAATCAATCAATTTCTTGGGGTTTAAATCACCTGAATAGTTAGAAATCTCAATTCTAGGCCTCTTACCTATCTTGGAGATATATTTCAACATCTTGATCTATTATGATTCTAACTCTTCTTATGTTTACTTATTTAGATCTATAGTTTGAGCTCATTATTCTTCAGTGTCTCTCTCATCCTCATGTCTAGGGTTTAGGCATCGTTTCCTATCCTTTTTCACAACATCCAATCAGATTTTCATTGTCCTCATAATTTATAGCATTTCTTCCATTCTCCTTGGAATATTGGTCATACCAAGCATCCTTCTTGGTTCTATATTTCCTTGGATTTGGTGCAACCACCTTAGGTTGGAAATGTAGCTACAAGGTTACAATTGCCTCACAATTAATGCCTTGTTTACAAACACTTGTAGGATACCTCAATTTAGTGATCTTTTGATGATTTGATGAATTTTATATTGACTATTCTAAAAAGAGAGAATGTGTATCACCCCCACAATGTGTAATTGCCTGCAAAAATGGTAAGTGCCTGAAGACAAAACATGATCCAATGTTGACAAAAAACAAGTTGTCTCTCTTTTGGAAGAAAAAAAAATATATAAATGTAGGTATGCTTCCCATTTTGGATAGGAATTAGCAAGTGAAATCCAAATGTAGGATGAAAACGTCTCTAAAATCTACTCATGTGTCACAAAGACATTGGAAGATAATGCCATGAACCAATCAGGAACATGCCCAATCACAATAGAAGGTGACAAACAAGATACCACTGGAAACTAATTTTGAAAATTCTCCAAAGATAGAGATGGAACGATAATAGTTATATCACAACTATCATCAAATAGAGAAATTAATCCTTTAAGAGTGTCTTCCAAGTCTGAAATGTGAGATTCCACGAACAATGAACCTCGGGAAATAGGAATCCTAACCAGGAAGACAATGATAATCCCATTGCTTAGGAATTATGGAAGTACTTAATGAAGGTGGATCAACTATCTTTGACAAAGAATCAACAACCTCATTTGAAGTCTCAAAAACCTCCAAAGGATCACAAGAATGGTTTATCTTCTTTGAAGAATAAAGAGACACATTAGCATTAGAAGGAGGGTCATCGAGAGAAGGTGGAGTATCAGGATCTCCATATAATTCTCAAATGTAAGTCCAAAGAGTATGAGGGCACTCAAAATGAACAAGTGAATCCAAAAATTCCTCATCATTTATATGCTCAAAACTAACTCCAAAGACTCTAGCCCTAAATCCTTTCCAAACCATATACCTACTATGTGTGTTTGGAATAGGAACTTCATTATACATATATGAAAATATATTATGCTCGGTAAGATGAGTGAATAAAATCACTCCATTTCCTTGTATAGGGGAAAAAATAGAATAGATCCAAATGCATGAACAAGAGGATATAACACTTATTTTTCTAGGACCCTTACACCTAAAATTATGTAGAATAAGATGCTAATAACAACCAAAAATGTAACCTAACTGTTATAGCAACTATTAGGGATTATTTAGAGCATTAAAAGATGTGTATTTGGCTAAAAAGTTGTTGTTTTTGGGCTATGGAGGACTCATTCGCCTTCAGTGGCTAATGGGTCCTTTTAGGGTTTAAAAAAAATGGTTTTAGGGTCTTGTTCCCTAATGTATACACTCTTGAAATCCTTGTTATCAATTTTTGGAAGCCTGTATGTAATTCTATAGAGCTCTTTCCGTGATCTTGCACTTTGAATGATAGCTTTGACAACTTTGCTCCAAATATTGTTCAACTTGATCTTCAACCTATAAACCTATAATAACACACTCAAGGGAAAGAAAAATTGTTGATTTCTTAGTGAATGGGAGTTTTCCTCAGTCAAACCCCTTGTAGCTAATTAAACCAAATCATGAAATGAAGCATGAAACTTGAAAGAATGCAAATGATATCACCTTGGATGATGTCTTGTGAAGTAAATTTGCAAACTAGCATGTAGTGGCCATGAAGAATGTAGATCTTGGATGTAAAATGATTCTTGTAAATGGATCCTCAATGCAACATTAACTTCTTAGCTTAACACACATGAATGCATTAAACCCTTGACATGATGATATGACTTTGAATTGTTGCAATAAACTTCTAAAATCTACTCTGAAATGCCTTGTGAATACCTTTGAAATGCTCTAATGCTTGATCACTTGAATGCTTGAATGCTTCATAAACTTGCTAGATTATGTTAGGAGAAACAATGTGAATTAACTCCTTATTTATACTAAATTAGGAGATGAACTCCAAAATTCAAAGAACTAAGGCCGACACCAGATATGGAAAGAAAGATAATTAAATTCCTGCCAAAATGAAATTCAAAAATAAGGGTCTCATTAATGGAGGACCCATTTTCCACCAAAGGTGAATGGGTCCTAGCTAAGTTTACAAGACCGAGCTTTGGGGGACTGAAAGAAGGCCAAAAACCCATTCTAGATCAACTAAGAAGGGGGGTCCTATTAAGGAAGGACCCATTCACCATCAAGGGAAAATGGGTCCTAGCTCAACTTAACCAGGACCAAACTTTTCCCAATGAAATAAGTTGTATTTTAATTTATGATTGTCAGGATAGATCTTTGGGAGGTGTCAAAATTAAGGCCTAAATAGGGGGTTAATAACTCCAGTTAACTAGAATAAATTAAGACCACTTAGATACATGTGAAAGTTCTTTAAAACACTTTAGAACACTTAAACAAGGTACACATTATGTATATTTTATTTAGAAAGGGACCCATTAGTATTAATTAAGCAAATAAGTCCTAGAAAATTGTGGAAGTGTGTTACAACACTTTACAAAACCTTTGCAAAGCACCAATTAAGGCATGTTTTAGTTAAATAACGGTCCTAGAATAGTGTGAATGTGTACAAAACATTACAACACCACTCCAAGACATCATTAGTTTAGCTTTAATATCAATTATCAAACCAAGCAAGGAAAGTGCTACTTTTTTCCATTACTACATTTTTCCCCCACTTTAGTGAGATGATGACCTCATATCAAACGTACACTAAAGTATACATCCAAGACACTTAAGTATGCAGAAATAACAAATATACATGATCATACCCTGTCAAAGGCCAAGAAAAAAAAAAACAAAGGATCAAGCACAACCGATTCAACGCGATGTGAGGTGATGGATGTTTTTCCATAACAAATGCCACTCACTCTAAGGTAGTGGAACCTCAATCTGTCCACTAGGTGGGTTGTCCTAAAATATGTGTATGGTCACTTTGGGGTAGTGGAACCTCAGTCTTTCCACTAGGTGAGTTATTCCAATGAGGTGGAAAATGAGAGAATCATACTAGCCTCTCATACCATATTGAAGTTATCCTCTTGACAACTTCAATAAGGAACCACAATGAAAATGTGTTTGTCAATGATTTTGAGTTTCATGTAAAAATTTTGTTAAAGGGTATTTTTCTTTGTTCATGTAATGGTCTTCCTCTTGAAGGGAGCATTGTGCCTAATGTGTCCAAGAGAGGACAAGTCAAAAGTCTCATATCATCACCCATGGGATGCCTCATTTGCATCATGCCATGACAATAGATTGTACACTCTTGGACGACATCAAACCAAATGACACCACCAAGAAGAGGACACGTCACAAGAAAAAAGAAAAATCATGCCATGAAAATTTTCGAAAAGATGTCATCATTGTATGCTCCCACTTTAAACCAGTTGCTACACCATTACTATGAGCAATTTCTTCAAAGTAGCCAATATTTTTGTCCTAAGACATGAGATCTTTCCTCAGAAAACCCTATGCCAAGTCATATGTTTCTGAAGCAAGTTGCATCATGAAATAGGAAGGGTTGCCCCCACAAACACATAAGGGATATATGGATTTGGGGTCAATATATTGGTGCTACAATCTTTTCATAGAGCATGGAACTGTCATCATTCCCCAAATACTCACAAAACTAGAAGAATGACACAAAGAGAGTGAAAACAAAGAAAAACCTTTTAGGTCAACATGGAAGAAATATAAATGTCTCGACGCCTTGTGTCATCCCAAAAAGGAAAACACAAGACAAATGAAAGAGATAAAGGAAAAGCTTTTGGGTCAACATGGAAGAGAGATAAATGTCTCGACACCTTGCATCATCTCCAAAAGGAAAACATAAGACAAATGAAAAAGATGATTATGATAGAGAAGAATGAAGGTAGATATAGAAGAATGCACAATTTAAGAGAGAGGAACATCAAACGAAACATCACGGGGGATCACATTACACACATGTAATCACATAAAGAAAAAAATGAAAAAGCAAAAGACTAGTAAGGCATAGGTGAATCAACCTAAAGTAGGTCATCTTCCTCCCAATCTTGGTTGGTATAAATAGAAGGTGGGAAACTAGCCAAAGGGACAACGACATATGCATTACTAGGACAAGGCTATCAAATTATTATCCCCCACTTTGTGCAAGACAAGAATGAGCTGAGATAGGTGAGGAAAGTGATCTTCTTGCATTAATGACAATGATTTGCAATAAGTGTCAAACATGTAATAGTGAGAATGTTTTAAGATTATACAACTATTACATGGCAAGGAGCAGGAGGGTATGTTATTCAATCACTGGATAACAATTATTGTTATCAAAGTGATATTTACTTAACATGATTTTGAATGCAAGACACTCATTAGTACTATGTCCAAGAGTTCTATGGTATCGTCAATGTGGAACATTTGCATGTCTTTAGGATATAGTGTTAGCCTATTTTTCAATGGTGGTAATGTTATAAGTTCTTTGTTTAGAATCAGTTGTAGTTTCTTTTCACTTTCAAGTTGCAGAAAAGGGAAATTTAGTTTCTATAGCTTGTAGGGCCTCTTGCACTTGCTAGATTCACTAACTTCTCTAGATGGGATTAGGGCAAGAGGTCCTGAGATGATCTTTTCTTTGTTATCCTTATCCTTAGGAGGTATCAGTTGCTCTTTAACAAGGAGGACATCTATACCAAGAGGAGGATCTAAGACTACCATACCATCACTACGAAGCCTTAGGTACTCTTTAGGAGCACTTATGTTGTGAGGGGGGTCTTGATATCCTATTCCTTTGTTTTATTTAGTTGGTATTTTCTCTAGGAGTTGATGAATTTTATGTTCACTTGTTGTATCACATCCTTGTGTGTGTAAGATCGTGAATCCTTTGCCATATGTTTCTTCAAGGCTGATTGATGTGTTGGTCACTTTATTGACATAGGATGGTTGAATGTTTTCTTGTTTAGAGGTGCTAGGTTCACCTATGGTAGGGAACTTAGGCTCAACTTGTGTCAATTTCAAGATGTAAAAGGTAAAACATTTCAAGTTGTGTTGGTTGTTTCATTGAAGGATAGAAGGATGCATTGAAATCAAGGTTGTTAAGGAAACCATTTATGAATCTTTTCATAATGACATCATCTTCACCAATGATTTCAACATCATGAGGAGGATATGCATTAGGATTTGTGTGAGCATGAGTTCAAGTTCAATGTCATTAGGGTCATTTCCAAAAACATAATTTGAAACATCAACCAAAGAGAACAAGGACTTCCACACATTGCCTAAACAGTTCTCCATTTTTAGAATTTCAGACCTAAACATAGTAATTTACTTATTAACAATGCAATAAGATAAAAATAAAATGCTTTTGATGTGATTTTGAATTTTTAACAATGCACTAAAATGAAGCGATTTAAGGTAAATGCAATGAAGTTGATGAAACAACAAATCAAGAAATTGAAACAGGAAGATAATAGCACCAAACAGAAGCCAAAAACTAAGATTTTAATGTCCTAAAAATGTAGATCTGTAGCTAGCAGGGACTTATTTACCAGTAAGGGCGAATGGGTCCTGGTTAGGTGTTTCTAGGATTTTCTATGGATTTCAAAGTTAGTTTTAATGCCTTTTTAGATGCCAGAAGGTACAAATCAAACCTGATCAAGGACTTATTAGCTAGTAAAGGTGAATGGGTCCTAGTTAGGTATTTTAAAACTATTTTTTAATTATTTTCAAGCTCTCAATTATATCTTTCTGTTCCAGGTTTGACACAATGAAATGTAACTTCAGATTTTCCAAAAATTCAATCTAAAAATGCAATGAAAAGATGAAATGCAAGGCCTAGGTTGAAATGCAATTTTATTTTTATTTTAAAATAGAATTGAATGATATCTAAATGAGATGAAAAATGACTGATTTTCTTTTAAATTTTCATATTTAAGAAGTGCAAAACAATGCAAATCTAAACCCTATATGATATGCAAGATTTCAATGAAAAAGAAGTAATCCTAATTCCATACAAATCCAAATTCAATGAATGCAAGATTTTAACTTAAGATGCAATAAAAGGATCCAAAAAAATCTAAACAATGTAATGTTGAAGAAATACCATGAAAATATAGTCCCAAATGCATGAACAAGAGGAGATACCACTTATTTTTCTAGGACCCTCACATGTAAAATTATGTATAATAAGATGCGAATAAAAACAAAAAATGCAACCTAACTATTATAAAAACTATGGGGGATGTTTTTAGAGCATAAAAAGTTGTGTACCTAGCTTGAAAGTTGCTTTTTTGGGCTATGGAGGACTCATTTTCCTTTAGTGGAAAATGGGTCCTTTTAGGGTTTCAGAAAACTGATTTTAGGATCTTGTTCCTTGATGTCTACACTCTTGAAATCCCTATTATCAAGTTTTGGAAGCATGCATGTAATTCTGTAGAGCTCTTTCCATGATATTGCACTTTGAATGAAAAAATTTGCAACTTTGCAACTTTGACAATATTGCTCCAAATCTTTCTCAACTTGATCTTCAACCTATAAACCTGCAATAGAACACTTAAGGTTTTTTAGTGAATGGGGGTTTGCCTCATTCAAACCCCTTGTAGCTAATTAAACCAAATGATGAAATGAAGCATGAAACTTGAAAGAATGCAAATGATATCACCTTGGATGATGTCTTGTGAAGTAAATCTACAAACTAACATGTAGTGGCCATGAAGAATGTAGATCTTGGATGTAAAATGATGCTTGTAATGGATCCTCAATGCAACATTGACTTCTTCACTCAACACACATGAATGCATTAAACCCTTGACATGATGGTATGACTTTGAATTGTTGCAATAAACTCTTGAAATATTCCTTGAAATTCCTTGTGAATTCCTTTGAAATGCTCTAATGCTTGATCACTTGAATGCTTGAATGATTCATAGAATTGCTAGATTATGTTAGGAGAAGTAGTGTGAATTAACCCCTTATTTATACTAAATTAGGAGATTAACCCCAAAATTCAAAGAACTAAGGCCAACACTAGATATGGAAAGAAATGTAATTAAATTCTTGCCATAATGAAATTCAAAAATAGGGGTCTCATTAAGGGAGGAACCATTCGCCACCAAAGGAGAATTGGTCCTGGCTAAGTTTACAGGACCGAGCTTTGAGGGACTGAAAGAAGGCCCAAAACCCATTGCAAATCAATTGAGAAAGTGAGGTCCTATTAAGGGAGGACCCATTTTCCATCAAGGGTGAATGGATCCTGGCTCAACTTAACCAAGACCAAAATTTTCCCAATGAAATAATTTTTATTTTAATTTATGATTGTTGGGATAAATCTTTGGGAGGTGTCAAAATTAAGGCCTAAATAGGGGTTAATAACTCCAATTAACCACAATCAATTAAGACCACCTAGATAAGTGTGAAATTTCTTTAAAACACTTTACAACACTTAAACAATGTACACATGTTTAATTAAGCAAATAAGTCCTAGAAAAGTGTGAAAATGTGTTACAAAACTTTACAACACCCTTGCAAAGGAAAAATTAAGGAATGTTTTAGTTAAATAATGGTCCTAGAATAGTGTGAATGTGTACAACACATTACAACACCACTCCAAGACATCATTAGTTTAGCTTTAATATCAATTATCAAACCAAGCAAGGAAAAGACTACTTTTTTTGTTACTACATGCCTAAAACTCCCTTTCTCCAAAGAAACCATTATAAGTGAAGTCTTCCAAAATTCAAAGATAGTGCTTTCACAAACTTTTAAAAAAAAATTAAACCTAATTTGGTGCAAAAATGGTGGGATCTATCACCTGATCTCCATGCCAACACTAAGAAAAATCCACCAAGAACACAAACATGATAGCCTCCTGTGAGACTTTCTCACAACAATAATGCAATGCTATTTAAATAGTAGAAAAATACCCCATGCTGCTAATATGGGATTAATGTTTTGTAGCCATGCTAAAACACAGTGAATCACCAAAAAAGAAGGAAACCCTAAGTGAATGCCCAACAAACTCTTATGCCCGGTAAGGAAATCTCCTATAAACCACAACCTTTGAAGAAAATCATGGCCCCTCATAAAAGATGCACATGCTACAACATGAATCAACCCTTTCAAAATTTAGATGCAGCCTAGAAACTATTGAATCAAACCTCAAAAAAAAAAATTTTGCCTACAAAATTTTATCAGCCTCAAAGGTTTGAAACATGGGTCTGGGTGGTTGCTCCTTATCATATTTTCACCAATGATTTCTCCCTATGCAAACTGCGGCCAGACATAAAATACTTGTGCTTGTAAAAAAAAAAAAAACTTCCAACACTAAGTAACAACCTCTACACAACACAAATCAATGCCACTAGCCAAGAACAAAGCCAAACAAAGGAGAATACAAGAAAAATCATGGTGGGAAATAAAGGAAGAATCATAAACGCCTTGACCAAAAAAAATGTCCTTATCGTAGCCAAAAGAGCAGCAAGGAAATTATCCTCTCAGTTTTGAATGGTTCCAGAAAATGTAGTCAAAATGAAACCGCGCCCAGAACAAATGAGAATTTCCCAAATGATATTCTATTGCATTTTCCAGCAATAGGAAAATGAATAATTAGAAATAAATATTTTGAAAACAAACTTTAGTAAATAAACGATCTCAAAATAATTTCAGATGAAAATTCTCAATGTTAGAAGAAAGGGGAGGTTGAAGGCTTTGATACCATGTTGGTGTCAACCATTGAGCCCAAGATCACAACCTGCAAATAAATCTTCACAAAAAATGAGAGAAGCAAACAAGGCTATTTCACTAGAGAAAAATACTAAGATGAGATATATTACACAATATACAATAGTGCCTTATAAAGGCATGAAAATGTGTGACGGGTGAGGAAACTACCCAACATAGGAAAAAACTACCCAGATAATTAAATGCACTATTATGCCTAAGTAAACTTAAGCAAGTAAATCCTATTTACCCTAACACTATCTAATATGTTAGAAGATTGGATCTACTTGGCCTAGTATAGGGGTAAGCAAAGAGGATTTTATCACTATTATGCTTGTTACCTTTCTACTTATGTTAATGAAAATTTTGGGAGGGAAAATGTAAGACATAGCATGATGAGTTTTAATGAGATAGAGCCCTTCTACTATATATTTTGAAGAGAAATAGATCTATCCATTTGAGGTGTAATGTTCAATGTTTCATAGTCACTTGTCATGCTTCAATCCTTTGTATTTACATAGAAAAACTAAGGTAGGGAAGGTTTTTTGGGATTCCTTCTCCCAATATTATATTTTTTGTTATATGATTTTAAAATAATAGATTGGATAATGAGAAAATTTAAAGAAATCATTAGCTTTAATTTTATATAGAATATACATGAAGTAATGTGAATTGATGAGGTTTGTATCTATTAACAAAAAAGATAATACACCAACCATTATACTAGCACAAAAAATTTCATTCCTTAGCATTTTATTTACTAGAGTTAACATTGGGAACTGAATGAATATTATCATAATAAAAATAGCTCGTATGTTATAAGGGGCAGGCATCTACCCAAATGGGGCAGGAATCTATCCATATGGGGTAGGTATCTATTCATTAAGAATAGACTTATGATCTAGCCAGACACTTAAGCTCATCGAGACTAATTAGATCCTAAGTCGTTCTTTAAGGACTACACTAAACACAAATGTACCGAGTTCGTCATCCTTAAAGTGTATGAATAATCTTGAAAGTTGCCTTAGAATTTGGTTTGAAGCCTCGAGGAATCAAGCAAAACCATCCAAGTTCTATCCTCAATATGAAAGACTACTTTTATCTTTAGTTGAGATTCTAACCATTTCAAGTACCCTCTAAAAATATTTGTCAAGGTTTAATAATATTTACCAAAAACACAAAGGATAAGGCTTTATCTTCATCCAACCATTTTGGCATTGTGAAGCCTCATGGGCTCTAACCAAAACCTCAAGCAAGAAAAATACTACTTCTATATAGTTTTAGCTTGATAAATTATCACTTAGGATTTATCAATTGATAAAATATTAAATTGATATAGGAGCATCCAAGGCCAAGAATGATCCTGCATCATTTTCCTATGTTGTTTGATCAAATTTTGGGCACACATGTTCTATCGGCATGACATTATTCACCATGAGGACATTTTTGTTCAATTCTAGTGAAGCAACGATGGCCCTACTTTATCATCGAAAGATCAGATGATCGACAATTTTGAAGGATAGAACCATTTAGGTGTGTGCAATAGTATCCTAAAAGTGTGATCAACTGATATTATGGATTTTTGAGGATCACCCACTTTGACGGACTCCAAGGGACTAACTAGTATCAAAGGTTGGACTATCAGGTGATCAGGTTAAAACTAGGTTCAGATCCCACAATATATTATAGGCTAAAACTTTGACTAAGGAAACTTTTAGATAACACAAAGGATGGGGCCCTTTTTATGAAACAAAGACTAGTCTCCCTTATAGGGAGATGATTTTGTGTGTGGGGTGCTCATCGGTGGGACTTCCCTATTTCAGTGGGAGGTGATCTAGAGTCTCCATGATGGAGAGATGGTGGAGCTCGATAACGTATGCAAAATGATTCTTGCAGTGATCAATGGTGATGGAAAGCAACACCTAGAAGGGTAAGATTTGTTGGATTTCCACATCGTCATTATGGAAATCGATTCCATTGGTTGATTCGATGAGCTTCTAAAAACGATGAACAATCTAATGTCTAGTCAATTCCAGAAACTTCAACTTGAGAATGAGAACATGCATGGTCGACCTGAAGGAATAAGAGAACTGTGTGTAGTGTTGGCAGTAGAGTAGTGTAGGGCAAAGAAGGGGTCAAGGGTAGTAAAGTAAACACAAAGTTTTTCTCTGAAGAGAATATCGTAATGTATCTCTATCCTTGAATAATAAGAAGATATTGGTTCTCCTATGCATTCATTTTGATATTTTTGTGTGTGTGTGTCTATGCTGGCTGCGAGATCAGATAGTTTGGAAAGACCCTTTGGTCTCGACTGCATCAAGTAGTATCAAAGCAGGTTTCTCTTGGGACTTGGTGTCAAGCGATTAAAAAATTCCTATAGAGAATTTGTTGTGGATAAGAAATAAGGAGATCCGCAACTGCAGAGGACTTGCATAAGATGGCACAAAGAGGAGGAGAGGTGTGAAGAGAAACAAACCCTATCCTAGTGGAAATGTTGAGAGGGATTGCAGCCAGATTAGTGGTTGTCTAGAATGCACAACGAAGAGTTCATCATACATCAATGATATGAGTGACAAAGAAGAAGAAGAAGAATAGGTTGAAGTTG
The DNA here is from genome assembly GCA_007258455.2 of Sequoia sempervirens. Taxonomy (NCBI): domain Eukaryota; kingdom Viridiplantae; phylum Streptophyta; class Pinopsida; order Cupressales; family Cupressaceae; genus Sequoia; species Sequoia sempervirens. Next base: position 22,038 of record VDFB02326642.1, read on the forward strand.
AAGGAGAACAACTAGAAATTGATCAAGGGGAAGAGAGGCTCATACAAGCCCTAACCAAAATAAATACTAGACCCCATTTTGACCCTCCTAAACAAAGGGAACCTAGATTTTGATGAGTTGCTGGATTGGATCACTGAGATGGATGAGTACTTTGAATTTGAAGGTACTGAGGATGACAAGAAGGTGAAATATGCCTGCACAAGGTTGAAGGGGCATGCATCCCTATGGTGATACCATTTGCAGACTGATAGACAAAGGAGAGGTAAGGAGAATATAAAACCATGGGTCTACATGGTGAATAAACTAAAGGAAAAAGTTCATGCCTGCAGACTATCATATAAGTCTATTTAGGAAATTGTAGAACTTGAAACAGAGAGAGTCTAGTGTCAAGAAATACACTGAAGAGTTCTATTGATTGAGTATTCAAGAAAACCATAATGAGGATGAGGTTGAGCAAGTTGCAAGATACCTAAATGGTCTGTGAGTTTCCATTCAAGAGAAAAAAAAATTCTCAAGTTGTAGAGTGTGGAAGAGGCTTATCAATGTGCCTTGAAAGTTAAGGAGAAATTAAATAGAAAACAACAAAGCAATAACAAGGGCAAAGGCAGAAACACCCGCGGTCGAGGAAAGAGTAGTGGTGGAAGAGGATATTTTGCTAAGCAGGATGGAGAAGGAACCTCTCAAGACACATAAGGTAGAGGATATTTTTGAGGAAAAGGATAGTCATCTTGAGGAAGAGGTAGTTTTGGAAGAGGAAGAGGTAGAGGATTCACTGTTACATGCTACAAATGTGGAGAGGTTGGTCACAAGTATTTTGAATGCCCACAAGGTGGAGGCAAAGGAAAAGTCGCCAAGGTGCATGTGACCCAAGTTGAAGATGAAATGATGGAAACTACAAAGCATGGAGAAGATCTAGAGGACAAAGAATCCTTGACGATAAGATTTTGTTAAGTCTTGAGAAGGTAGAAGCAGAACTGATACAAAGAAGGAACCTGTTCAAAACCAAACACAAGTCGGGTGGTAAGTGTTGTAAAGTGATTGTAGATAGTGGCAACATGGAAAACATTGTGTTTGATGAAATGGTGAGAAATTTGAAGCTAGAAAGGTTGAAACATCCCAACCCATAGAAGGTTTCATGGTTGCAGAAGGATCATCAATTATTGGTAAGAGAACAATGCTTGGTTAATTTTCAAATTGGTTAATACAAGGATGAAATACTTTGTGATGTAATTCCAATGGATGCATGTCATATTTTGCTGGGAAGACCATGGAAATTTGACCATCAAGTTGTTCATGATGGTAAGAATAATACATATACCATAAAGAAGGATGGTCGGGATTTTACTCTGAATCCCATGAAGGATAAGGATGAAGACATTGAAGGTACTTCTAAGGTGTGTTTTGTCGCAAGAAATAAGTTCTTGGAGGATTTGAAGAAGGATGATGTTTTTTATGTAGTGGTAGCATGACCACCTCAGAACCTGATAGTAGAAAATAAAGAAAAGTTTCCAGTAGAAGTTCAAGAATTGGTGGATGAGTATGTTGGAATA
>VDFB02326643.1:0-45639 GCA_007258455.2 Sequoia sempervirens
TTTTCCTATTGTTATTTGTGGGTTTCCCCTATCTAAGCCTAGATGTTGCATGGTAGAAACTAGTCCTTAGGCTAGACCACACGGCCTAATCTATCTCTTTTAAATTTCAAATTAAGGTCCACCCTTAGGGTCACTAATATTTAATATATCCATTATCCTAATGGCACATATGCCAATAAGATAAAATTGAGTGACTATAGACATGTATTTACATGTATCTGTCGAGTCATTAAGGGAAAATGTGTTGTCATGACAAGTGTTGATAAGAATCACTCCAAAGTCATATTTAATAAGACAATATCTAAAAAACCCTACATTACTACATCTAATCTAGATCCTAGATGGTCTAAGCATTAATCTTATCTTTATCTAATATAAGACATGATCATATAACATATGATGGAAAATAAATACAAAATTAACCAGCATGGGTGATCCCACAAAGCTGGTTTACAATTGCTGGGAGATTCTGATTTTTGCTGAAATCACATATTTTTAGAAAATATAATGATTTGAGCCTTAAATTTTTTGATTTAAATCATTCCAATTGAAGAGGGTTTGATCAAACTACCTTAGATCAAACCCCCTTGGATAGAACCCCGCTAGTTTTAAACCATACCTATAACAGAGTCTCTTTTACACCTATCAAAATGCTGATAAAAAACCACTTTTGATTTACCTTTTGGGGGATCAAATGAATTCATTTAAAATTTATTTTTTGTAAGTATGCAGTCCTTATTATAAGCTTCCCAAAAAGTATAATTTTAAATAAATTTAATTTATTATTATATTTATTTTTTATTTATTGTGAATGTAGGTTTTTCACCAAAAATCAAGCTCTCTATTCTACACACGTGGAAAAATAGAATATTATAATTTTTTTTTGAAAAATATGAGCGCACCAAATATTGAAGTCCTTGATTCAACAAAAAAAAATTGAATTTCATTGTACATACAAAAAAATTTATGTGCTATATACAGTCTCCCTATGTTTGAATTGTAATTGGTTTGACTTTGAAACTTGATTAAGGAAAAATATTCCAATGAAACACTAGAATAATTGGAAGCTATAGATATCATAGTTACAAATCTAAATTGAATAATTGATTTGTCTTATGAAAAAAAAAATTATGTGTTATACAGTGAGCGTCACTCCTTAAAAATGGTGTTTACTGAAAAAAACTAGTTTACGAAGGAGATGGAAAAAGAAGTGCAATCTGATTCAATTTTTTTTGAAAAAAATATATTTAGAAATTACAGGCAAAATGTTGCAAATCACTAGTTTGCATCATCTTCAAATTCCTCACGGTTTAGGGTGAAGCCACAATAGTGGTTTACAATTAAAGTGAGGAAGGAAAACTCATAGAAATTGAATGCATGGCAAAAAAATTGATTTTAGGGGTTCGTACGAACCTATCGGTTCGACCGAACCCATTAGCGGTTCGCTAGAACCTAGGTTCGGGCAAACCCTCATAATACTTTCCATGAAAATAATGGAAGCCCATCCTTAGAAGGGGGTTCTGAATGAACCGAGGTTAGTGAACCCTCTAGATTCGTTCAAGCCCCTTTATTTCATCCCTCCCGAGACACAAAAACCTGAATTTTTGCACTTAGGGCTGGGGTTGAGGATGAAAATGGGAGAGAATTCATAGACCCAACTGGATAATGGTATTCCTCAAAATGAGCTATCCAACGAATATAATTTTTATATGTTTGGTTTTATTATGTATTTTTTAGTTTAATTAAACACGGTTTTTTACTAAAAATCGAGCTCTCTATTCTACATATGTGGAAAAATAGCATATTATCAAAAATTTTTTGAAAAATGTGAGTGCACCAGGTATTGAAGTCCTTGATCCAACAAAAAAACTAAAATTGAATTTCGATATATACAAAAAAGTTGTGTTATACGGTCGCGCTATGTCTGAATTGTAATTGGTTTGACTTAAAAAAACTTGATTAAAGAAAAAATATTCAATAAAAAAAAATGTACAACAAGGTGGAAGCACTAGATGTCGAGGTTACAAATCTAAATTGGAAAAGAATTAAATTTTATCCTTCATGGAAAAAAATTATGCATTATACGGTGTGCGTCACTTTTTAAAAATGTTATTTTTGAAAAAAACCAATTTTCGTGGGAGATGGAGAAAGAAATGTAATCTGATTCCAAAAATTTTGAAAAAAATATTTTTAGAATCTACAGACAAAATGTGACAAAACTCTAGTTTTCATCATCTTAAATTCTTCATGGTTTAGCCGCTATAGGTGCCTGAATGTGAAGATTTAGTTTAAAAAAATAACTTCAGTGTCCAGTTTGGCCAAAAATTGTAAACCACTATTGTGGGATCACCCTTTAGCTAGTATAGGTGCCCGAAAGTGAAGATTTAGTTAGAAAAAATCAGTTCAGTGTCCAATTTGGCCAAAAATTGTAAACTAGTATTGTGGGATCACCCACATACTTTTGAGCTTGAAATAATTTAGCAAGTAGTGCTACTTCTATTCAATGAAATAATGAATGGGGTACTCATAGGAATACAACCATTGAGGTTTAGATTGAAGATTCTCATTAATAGAAAGGGGCGAACACATTAAATTGGCTTGACCAAGCTTTTATATCTCCATGAGGTTGTTGAGAGTCAAATCTCTCTCTCTCTCTCTCTCTATTACAATACATTATTACTAAAAGACAATTACAATAACCAATTCACATTCCATAGTTATTTTTAGTTATCACTTTAGCTATTGAAAATTAGTCTATTGATAATCAACCTTATATAGATATGTGATCTACAAATGAGTTTGTATGTAAATGACATGTGCACATAACTAAAGTTTGTGGATAGACCACTATGTGCTATGTAAATTGGATCGGTTACACTATGTGAAGCTATGCAAGTTATTGCATAGTACCATGAAGGGTTATTGAAACTAGTGTAGTTAGAAAACCTAGAAATTTTAATAGTTGGTGGTTGTGAAACTATTAGAATGATTTTCACAACTACCCTTTGCAGTTTCATTTTTGGCTTGACTGTTGTAGTGGCTTAAATATTACCCATTTAATAAAAGTGGTAGTTTTATATGACATGAATCATAAAGAGAATTAAGAATGTTTCATATTCATAATCTACTTTACAACACCTCTCCCTCATAGAACTTCTTGTAATTCCTCATTCTTCAACCCTCACACCTTATAAGATTATTTTTTCACTTCATTTAGGACCCTCACATAGTTTTTAAAAATTTAGTATCCTCAAGCCTAAAATAACGAGTTTGCACATTTCTCCATTTAAGCCAATTGTGAAGTTGCCTCCCTTTCCCTACAAAGTTTGAAGACTTAATACTTTCTTTAAATGAGAGTTTATTTAGAAGAATTTTATCACTCTTTAGAGATTTCCTTTCTTTATTGGAATTTATATTGCCACCATCTAATCTCTTTATGAGGATCTCCATTGATTGAAAAAACATTGCTATAGAATTATCCATTTTGAGGAATGTGGCTTAAATATCCAACTCTTCTTCTCTTAACATACTTCTCAAATCACTTTTCCATTCACATGATTTATTTTCTCTTTATAAAAGTAATATATCATGTTTTCTTAATTTTGTTTTGGGCATAACCCTACAAAACACACAAGTTCCACTTCCCTAAAAGGAATTAAATTACTGTGAGAAAATTCACAATACATATTAAATAGAGAATCAATAAGCACAAATAACACACAAATTTATGTGAAAAACCTGGTAAAATTATACCAAGAAAAAACCATGGGTTAAAAAGATCTCTCATATTTTATTTCTCACAAATAATACATAGATACAACAATCTTTAAAAGTATACTAAAACATGACTTTGCATAGCATTAGACATTTGAGTTGCAAAAATGGAAAGTTTGATTCATGCAACTACATGTCAAAATAAATATAAATAGTAACTCTAAAAAAATATTGGCTTTTCTAGAAATTCCTTCAATTGCCTCGAGTGCATACCTGAGTCACTACCATGGTACTCAATGTCGACTATTCATCACTTTGGAATAACAATAAAATTGACTTCACATTCCGACAATCACTAGGTAATGTCCATTGATCCATAAATTAGGGTAGATATTCTACATATGTAGTTGTCAACTTGCATATTTATAACTTAATTTTTGAGATCATACATGAATAAAATTGCTAAGAATCTAATGCATAAATAAATAAAACATAAATAAACCTCAAATGCTATAAATACTTAGGAGAAACCCACTTCATGTAAAAACTCCTCCCAAAAGATGAGAAAAAACTCACTTATGTTCATTATAGGAAACATAAGAGGTGTGATCCGATATATTTGTAAAATAGAGATTTATTATATAGAAACTAGTTTGAATAACCACTCCAATGCTCTCAATTCACTCCTTACATCTACTCTTTAACATATTCCCAAACCTAGAAAATATAGCAGTGTTGATATCCAACTACATATCTTAAAAATATAAACAAGAGGGTCAGTGTAGGATAATGGGGGTCCAAACTAGGCCCTTAAGTGGCAATGAAAATTCAGAAAAAAATAGTTAGGAAACTTGACATAAAAAATTGAATAAGTTATTAACATAATTTGAAAAATATGTAAGAACAAAATTTGTAGCAAATTGAATGTAGTTTCTAAGATACTAGTTCTTTTTTGGAAAAAAGTAGATCTATTGGTGAAAATTTGAAATTTCAATATAGTAGTACTAAATTTTCAAGAAAAATAGAAAGTAGGTGTATGTCTAACCAACCTAAGTACAAGCAAAAAGTAATATTTTTTTTTGAAATTTTTAATATAAGTAGAGGACACATGCCTAGATGTGGCACATTTTTTTTGTAATTTTTGCAAGTAAATAATTAGTTATGAATTTTTTATTAAATCTTTTTAAAAATATTAAAACTTGTTTATTTGACCACCATAACTTGGTCAAAAATTTATGAAATTCAATTTTTTATTTTTTTTATCCTATAGTTTATGAGAAGCATAAAATGCATTGCATATTTTAGATTCAAAAAATGTTAAATCATTTAAGAATCATAGATTTTTTTCTATCAACCTATCAATTAGGACTTTAGTCAGAATGCATGTAGAAAATCAATAATAATTATCTATTTAATTACAAATAAGGCATATCTTATATCGGCAGAACGCTGAAAATTTTCTCAAAAAACCATTTTTCGTTTCATCAAATTTGGATACAAAAGTGGCCAGCCACTTTTTGGTCATGTATCGCCACTTTTTTGACCCTCATGGTCTTGCACTCACCCAAGAAACTAAGAGTGATTTAGGGATTACAATTGTATTTACAATCTATTAGGGAGTTAAAGAGACTAATAAAATATGTTAAGAAGAGGAAATAATGAGAACTAGAATGTCACTAGATACCATGAGTTGTCATGATGAATCAACCACTTTGCATATGCTAATGATTATGTTTTCACCTCGATGAATTTATTATCACACTAGTCATTTCAATTTTTTTACATAATCAACAATTTCATCCAAGTGAGAAAAATACTTAGTTTCTAATATTCTCTCTCCTAATGCACAACCTAGATATTTTAATGTCCCATACCATTTGATAACTTTCTTGTATTTAAGAGACTATCTATGTTCCAAAAATACATGCAAAAAAAAAATCCTTTATGGATCATGATAATTACCTCTTCAATGTGATGAGGAAATTAAACAAGGAGCTACTAAAGAATATACCGTTTATCTTGAACTACATGTAATTTCATAAAAAATATTTATGATAATAAATAAGGAATGTATATGCCTCTTCCAATCCCCGCAAGGCATTGTGAATATAATAAATAGGGTACAATCATATGAATACAAACATTGAGGTTTCGATTAAAGATTCTCATGACTAGAAAGGGGTGAACAAATTAAATTGGCTTGACCAAAATCTAATATCTCCATGAGGCTATTGAGAGTTGAATCTCTCTCTCTCTCTCTCTATATATATATATATATATAATAAAATTACACATTATTACTAAAAGATAATTATAATATAACCAATTCACATTCCATAGCTATTGTCAGTTATCATTTTAGTTATTGACAATTAGGATCTTGATAATCAACCTTCTAGATATATGATCTACAAATGAGGTTATGTGTAAGTGACATGTGCACATGACTAAATTTTGTGGATAGAGCACTATGTGCTATGTAAATAGGGAAACTTACATTATGTGAAGCTATGCAAGTTCTTATATAGTAGCATGAAGGGTTTTTGAAACTTGTGTAGTTAGAAAAACTAGAAATTTAATAGTTGGTGGTTGTGAAACCATTATAATGATTTTCACAACCACCCTTGGCAGTTTCATTTTTGGCATGTAATGATTCAATGACTATTGCAATGGCTTAAATATTACCCAGATTCTAATAAAAGTGGTAGTTTCATATGACATGGATCAATTAGAGAATTAATATTTTTTATATTCCTAATCCACTTTACAACACCTCTCCATCATATAACTTCTTGTAATTCCTCATTCTTTAACCCTCACACCTTAAAAGGTTATTTTTTCACTTCATTAGGACCCTCACATAGTTTTTAAAAGTCTAGCATCCTCAAGCCTAAACTAATGATTTTTGCACCTTTCTCCATTTAAGCCAATTGTGAAGTTTCCTCCCTTTCCCTACAAACTTTGAAGACTCTTAAGATTTTATTTAAATGAGATTTTATTTAGAAGAATTTATCACTCTTTAGAGATTTCCTCTCTTTATTGAAATTTATATTGCCACCATCTAATCTCTTTACGAGGATATCTATTGGTTGAAATAATATTGCTATGGAATTCTCCATTTTGAGGAATATTGCTTTGACATCCAACTCTTCTCTTAACACACTTCTTAAATCACTTCTCCACTCACATGATTTATTTTCTCTTTGTAAAGGTAATTTATCATTTTTTCTTAATTGTCTGGTGGGCATAACCCTACAAAACACAAAAGTTCCACTTCCTTACAAGGAATGAAATTATTGTGAGAAAATTTATAATGTAAAATAAATAATCAATAAGCACAAATAACGCATAAATTTACATGGAAAACTTGGCAATATTATACTAGGAAAAAACCATATGTAAAGATCTCTCGCATTTTATTTCTTAGAACTAATACATAGTTACAAAAAACCTTCAAAAAGTACAAAAAATATGACTTCACATAGCATTATACAACTGAGTTGCAAAGTTCTTGTCTTGAATAAAACTTTCAAAAAATGTAAAGTTTGACTCATGTAACCACATGTCAAACACATATCAAAATTACTATAAAAATTAACTCCAATTGTTTTTTGGCTTTACTAGGAATGCCTTCGACTATGCCGAGCACATACCTGAGTCACTACCATGGTACTCAATTTTTACTATTCATCACTATAGGAATAACAATAAAATTGACTCCACATTCCAATAATTACTAGGCAATGTACTTGATCCATAAATTAGGGTAGATATTATACATATATAGTTGTCAGCTTACATATTTATAACTTAATTTTTGAGATCATACATGAATAAAATTGATAAGAATCTAATGCACAAATAAATGAAACATAAATAAACCAAAAAATGTTTTATATTTTGGAGAAACCCACTTCATGTAAAAACTCCTCCCAAAAGATGAGAAAACACTCACTTATGTGCATTATGGGAAATATAAGAGGTGTCATCCCACATATATTTGTAATTTAAGAGATAATTATCATATAGACACTAGTTTGAATAACCTCTCCAATGCTCTCAATTCATTCCCTACATCTAATCTTTAACATATTCCCAAACCTAAAAAGTATAACAACATTGATATCCAACTACATATCTTAAAAATATAAACAAGCAACTAAGAGTGATTTATGCATGTCTTATAGGGATTATAAATAGATTTATAATGTATTAGGGAGTTAAAGAGACTAATAAAATATGTTAAGAAGAGGAAATAATGAAAACTAGAATGCCAAGTGCTAGATACCATGAATTGTCATGATGAATCCACCACTTTGCATATGTTGATGACTATGTTTTCACCTCGATGATTTCATTATCACACTAGTCATTTCATTTCTTACATAATCTAATCAACAATTTCATCCAAGTGAGAAAAATACTTAGTTTATAATCTTGTCTTTCTTGATGTACAACCTAGACATTTTAATGCACCATACCATTTGATATCTTTCTTGCTATTAAGAGACTATCTTTGTTCAAAAAACACACAGTCCCAAAAACTAAATCCTTTATGGATCACCCATCACCTCATCAATGAGATAAGAAAATTGAAAAAGGAGCTACTAAAGAACATACCATTTATCTTGAACTACATGTACTTTCATAACAAGTATTTATGAAAATAAAATAAGGAATGTATATTGTTAGAGTAATCACACACTAGCTAATAATTAAATCATTTTTAGTTGATTATTAGGCTAATTTCACTTAATGCACTAAAGCCAAACTTAGGAGTGCTTTTTTCTATTACTAGAGTGAGCTATTATTAGATCATTCTATTTCATCGCATAGGATGAACACAGTTGCTATGATCTAATCCCTTTATCATTTAGGGTTTTGTCTTATAAAGAACTCTCCTTCATTGTAACTCTAAGCAAGATTTTCATTTTGTAAGTATTTTCTAGTTGAGGAATAAAAAATCATTATTTGTAACTCTCTTGTGTGGAATATTTTTTTGTTCGTTGTTTTATCTTGTGTCTCATGTTTCTCACAATTCTAACATGGTATCATAGCATGGATTCAACAAACCCCTTCTTGATTTTTGATGGTTTTCTTTAATTAAGGTTACAAGGGCTTCAAATCTAGAATTTTCATGATTTTTTCATAGGTTTTGGAGTTGGGAAATATTTTGGTGCATTTTGGGACATCACCATTGCGTTCATGAGGTTGAATTGATGAACTTTGATGATAAATTTTCTCTATTTTGTCATTGGGAGCTTCTAAAGCAATTTTTTTACTTGGGAGGCCATACAATCCCCAAATGTTGTACTGTATGACAATTTAAAAAAAAAAAATATAGTAGAGCTTTATTAATCACCACTACTATATATAGTGATGTGGCCACAAGCTGCGACCTATAGACTATAGCGGAATTGCTCCTGCCACTAGCGGCTGCAAATTCACACGTGGCTTAGCCAACCCCCACAAATCAACCATCACTTCACCAATAGCAAGCTACCAGGGCTCCTTTTTAGCCATCATAGAGTGATCAATTCCCAGCCTCCAATGACTATTTTTTCTTTTTTTTCAACTTAAGAAGAATTGAGGAAATCAAGATATCTTTTTGCTCGGGTATCAAAATTGAGAAAATAAGATATTGTCAGAAAGCTAGTTCCTTGGAGCAATATCCAATGGTGTAGGTTTTCTTTCATATATATTTTTGCTGATTCATTTTATCACCTATCAAAGTCAAATGTGCTTTTTTACTCATAAGCTCACACTTTTTAACCAATTTCTTCATTTTTAGAAATTTCAACAATGTTGGAAAGGTTTTTTAGAGCTCTTCACAACTATCCATTCACTTTTTTCTAGAATTTTTTCCAATTATATTTTATTCATTTTTTTTTTCACATTTTAGTGAGTTACTTGGATATTATAGCTCCTAAAAACTTTATGTTTGCATGGGATGACTTGTTTTAGGTTGTTCTACATGTATTTCAAGAATTTTGTCTTATTTGGGTATTGTAGACATCTTTTTCATGCAATTTCTCTTTTATAGATGCACTGAGATAAAGTGCCACTAGTGTTTCTTTTTTTGGAGTTTTTAGTACATCTTGTTGTGCATTTTTGTACTTGCACTATGTTATAAAGTACCATGGGGGGTTATGTAGGCCACTTTTTTCCATCACACCTTTTCCAAGTGAGTTTTCCTTCCACAATAGCATCGAATCCTAGTGATTCTTTCCTCATATGTGTGTGCCTTGTTTGCACAACATTTTTTAGTTGTTAGCACTTTCATGTGCACATTCAAATGGTCTTGTTCTCCTTGATCCACTTCTTGGTGACACACAGTTTTAGTGGAATTGTCTTTCCTCTCCCTTTTCTATAATATGAGGGGGTTTATACTGTTGGTGCTAATGCTTCCTTGGTTTCATTTTTGGAGTGATCTATGTATCTAGCTCTTGTTCCTATGTACTAGGTCGATGAAATGACTTATTACCCATGTATTTCAGTGATATTAAGAATTTACCATATGGGCACTCTTAGATTCTTGATTTTTGGAGGTAACCTATTTTCACTTGATCAATGTTCTTTAGACTATTGGTACCTATATTTTTGAGTAGTGCCAATGGGGTCACTCATGTATATTCATGTACTATTTGTATCTTTAACTTCTAGATGTTTTCCTTTGTTTTCCATCTGATTTGAGTAGTATCATTGGGGGAACTCAAGCAAATTATTGTCTTCTTGATCTTGATCATCATCTATTCCAAAGGAGGTTCTTCATTTCAGCACTATACGAGTCCTCATTTGAGATTTCTCTACAACTTCTTTGTGCTTCAATGATGTTCTTCATGTTCCTATTATTTTTGGGATATTGTTTTGGAGGATTTTAAGTCCTTCACTCACCATTCTCTTGTTTTGGAGGGGAGTTTTTCCCATGATTTTTTCTCCTTTTTCTCTAGTTGTGAGAGATTAGATTGTTTGTAGATGGCTACCTCATCAGGCCTTTTTTTTTGAGACCTATCATGCATTCTTTGATTTTTATGCATTCACTTTTTAGGGTTTTTAGCTACTCCCTAAGTTTTCACTTAAGGGGGGTATTAGAGTAATTGTGCATTAGCTAATAATTAATTAATCTTTAATTGATTATTAGGCTAATTTCACTTCATACACTTAAGCTCAAATCATGAGTGTTTTTTTCTATTACTAGAGTGAGCTATTATTAGGTCATTATGTCTCATCACATAGGATGCCGACACTTGTCATGATCTAATCCCTTTATCATATAGGGTTTTCTCTTATGAAGAACTCTCATTCATTGTAACACTAAGCAAGCTTTTTATTATGCAAGTATTCTCTAGTTGAGGAATAGCAAATAGTTATTTGTAGCTCTCATGTGGGGAAGGTGTTTTTTTGTTTTGTTTGATCCTGCATCTTGTGTTTCTCATAATTCTAAAATATATGTCTCATCCAATCCCCATAAGACAATGGGAAATAATTTATATGGGTCATTTGTAGGAAAATTTTCCATGAGTATATGTGGACATGATTAAATTTAAATGTGGTAGTTGATAACTTTCATAAAATGTGTGTTCTCACACCTTGCAAAAATCTAATAGGTAAAAAATCTATTGAAACATTCCTTTCTCATGCATAGATGCAATTCAAACCTCTTAAGTGGGTTGAAGCACAATAGGTATTACATCTTACTTGTATGCCATCCTCGGATTTTTCTTGAAATCATGCTTTCATTAAAAATTTGTGTGAGGATTGATCTAAGCAAGGTAATTTTGATCTAATCCTTACTGGGTTTGATTTAAGGGTCTTAAATCAAACCATCATAGAATTAGATTGAACCCCACATTGTGGAACTCCAAAAATAATCTCCTTCATTCCTATCAAAATACTTTAATAAAAATTGCAATTCACCTCACCTTTTTTGAGGGTAAAAAAAATCAAATGATGACTGTATTTTCCAAATACACAACTCTCAATATTAGCTTTTCAAATAGTAGAATGTGTCTTTTTAAATTTTTCTATTTGATAAATTGAGGTAGTTTATTGGGGCCCTCAATAATGATAAAAATAAAGAGAAGAAGTGTTATCATCATCAATTTCATAATTTCCTTCCTCACAAGCCAAGGAAATACAATGAGTACCCTTAGAAGGAACAAGACACACTTGATATACAACTTTATCACCCCTACTAGAAAAACTAAGTAAAAAAGACTCAAACTACTGAGAAAACCTCCTTCAAAAAATGAACAACTAAAAGCTAAATACCATGAATAATTGAGCCAAAATAATCCACACTTCATGATAAGATGTAGCACACTAATATTGGGCCAAAGGCTACCTCTTTATTTTTATATAAAGAAGAGAGTACAACACGATAAAGTCCTAGGTGAAAGCACAAATATTTGTCATCCTTTTGAACATATTTTTAGCACAATTAGCTTTAAGCATTTTTGACTAAAAATTCATTTCCAATCAAAAAAGTGTTCTAGCTAGATTTTTTATGATCAATTTTTTTCTAAATGGAAGTGTTTGCTATAAAAATATGTGGCATCATTTTTATGTATATCATAGTTAAAAATATATTCAGATAAACTTAATCTTCTTATCATTTTTACTTGTGTAAATTCTAAAATTATCATTTTTATTATATTTAATTGACATCACCATTTTTATATTTTCATGAAAAAGTAGGTCATTAGCCCTAAAAATTAAGGTTGACTCCATTCACTAAAAATAGTAAAATTTATTTTAAAAAATAAAATAAATTCATTCTAATAGAGGAGAAAATCTTGGATAAGCTAATATATTTCTTTTATTTTAGATAAATAATCATCAAAATATTTAACATCCCATCACAGTGTTGCATGGTTTTAGGAAATGCTATTTGAAATTTTGATTAACAAGATATTTATCAAAAAATATATTTTTTGTCATTGTAATAAAATTTTGAGTTCATTGTCGGCAATGGTATAGTGTGATAGTTAAATTTTATGGTGTCATGTTTCTTCCCTCTAAGGATAAAACCCCTACTAGGTTGTTATTGTTGAGTGTTCTTTTTTGGGGATGAGGTCCCCCATATGTGATCTCACTAGTTCATAGCTTTGGTCAAAAGCATTTACCTCTATTTAAAAAAAAATTAAGTTCATAATTGTGTAAAATAAAATTTTGTTACAAATAATTTGACATCCTATAAACCTCACTTTATTAGTTTTTATAGCAATTTAATAGTAAATAAATTAGTAAATACATCATATTAAATCTTGAAATGTATTTATTTATCTCATCTACTGTAAGTTAAAAGATGGACTTTGTTTCCTTTTTTCTTTATAAAAGGGTGACAAAACTTTGTGCTTTTTTCCTTCTTGGATTCTAAATAATTTTTTTTTGTAAGATTTTGATAGTACAAATCTCTTAAGATTTGATAACATGAACAAGTAAAAATAGCAAAATCATTATTAAAGATTATGAAATTTGATATAGATATTATTCCAAAATAGAAGATGTAATATAATAAATAGGAAATATAATGTTTTCTATAAGTGGGTATACATGGGGAAAACCTCTTATAATTTAATGACACAAATATGATATAATAGAAAAATCACAACTGAAGATTCTACAAATGTAATATGATAGTCATACCAAAATAGAGGAAATCGACAATACTTGAGAATGAGATGTACAATGTATGCTACACGTAGGTATATGTAGTATACACCACTAAGAGATGTGAAAATGTGGGATAAAAGAGATTTAATCATATGTGTCATATGGTTCTACTAAGCAACTCTTACACACTCTTACATTGTTATATATGCTCTTATACATCTTGCATGACAAGAGATTATCTTACACACGTCATACTAATGCATGCAAATGACAAAATGGTTTTCATAGTGGGGCACTCTTTTCCATGAGAGCTCACAAATAATTAATAAATAAAATTTTAGGATTACAAGGTGTACAACACACTTGGCAATTTTATGTCATCAAATTTTCTTCTCAAGAATGTAATTTATTGATCACTTCTTGTGAGTTTCTTCTTGGTTTTTCCCTCCATTTTGGAAATATTTCTTCATATTTATTTGTTTTTTATATTTTTTTATTGTTTTTAATTTTATCTCATATGCTTTTTAGTTCAATAAAGTAATCTAGAATTTCTAAGTAGAAGATAAGTTGTACATATATTATGTTATAATAATTACATTCTATTGAAAACTATTTCTAAGATGGTTTTGGTGGATTTTTTAAGTCTTATGTATGAATGAGAACTAGGTGTACTTCAATGTGAAAATAAAAAATAAGTACCGATGTAAAAATATGCCATTGAAAAATGCATCCTTATCATTTTTAAATACAAGTCAAGTAAAACATGTAGCATCTAATATGTGTGTGTGAATGTGTGAGTTCCTACATGTATGCATGTATACATGCACATGCATGTCTATGCATATGCACATGTGTCTGTGTGTGTTTCACTCATATTTTGAAGATAAATGTTATTTTGATAGTTAATTCATCTTTTAACTTGTAAGAGATGATTGCCATATTTATGAAATAATCTCATTACGTACACAATGACTAATAATATTTTAAAATTTTAAAATTTCCATCTTTAATTCATATAAATATTTAAAATAAAATATATATTAAAATGTTATCATCATTCATCGACATTTTTCTCTTTATTTTAAATAATAAAATATTATTGTACTATTTTAACAATAAAGTGCGAATGAATAAGGGAGTCATGGTGATTTAGAAGCCTTTAGTTTAATTGAACTATTTGGTAGCACATGTGCTCTAACATAATGGGACTAAGCCATCATTTTTTCTCAATTCCTATGTGATCAATGTGCTTAAAAACCCTTTGTTATTGGACTTATTTAAGCCTCATTCCCTCCTTTTCTTAATTACCCCCCATATCAAGTTATCATTAGATTCATTTAAAAAATGGTAAATTTTTTGATAATATGTACCTCCATCCCATGTCAATTTTTATTTCTTGTCTAAGTTATTGCTACTCCACCAAGTATCCATTGGGCTTAGTTATGCCTAAAAAATACACATATTTTCCTAAACCAATAAATCCCATTGTGATTTATGTTTCATAATTTTCCCAATCTTATGCCCTCTTCAGATATTGTTTCCCACTTGGTCTTGACCTTTTTGTCATATGGGACACTAGTGTGTCACACTCCTCTCCTAATATAATTGTTGTTGAATGAACAAGAAAATTGAGAGGGGGGTTGAATTAGTTGTACCAAATTAAAACATCACAACCATCAATAGTAATCAGATCCACATGCATTCATTAAACCCTTAATCTGTTATAATGTTTAAACATGAAAAGTAGATAAAAAAACTAAAACAACCAACACTATACACAAGAGAACACTAGATTTATGTGGAAAACCCTAGAAGGGAAAAACCACGGTGAGGATTAGCTCACAGTACAAGTAATTGCAAAATCGGTACAAAGAGGCTCACTACTAGAATAAGACACACTATCCAGAAAGGCTCACAACCTAGGCTCATTGTCAAAATAGAAAGAAGAAAGAAGATATAATGTTACGTAGAGAAAATAATCTCAATGCAATAGAGATCCCACCATAATAGCTTCAATAACATTAGCAGCCTTCAAGAGATCAAGATACCTCAACTCACTGCATTCAACAATCTTGCATTAAATCTCACTTGCAATTCAAACTTCTACACTTAGTTTCACATCACAATACTCAGCTCTATTCCACACTTCATCTCACATCAATTCATCTTCCATTTATACCATCCACAACTTGAAAAAAATCTTCAAGTTGACTATACTCACTTTACTCTTTACAAATTTAAATTAAGTTGGCACTAAGCATTCTCGTGGTGGATAGGAATGAAATTGGACCAATATAAAACTTAGTTGGGACCCAAATTAACTTTCACATGCCACACTATTCTTTCATTAATGCTTGAACATCTTTAAATGTAGTGTAAACACTAGGTTAGTTGTTACTCGTGTAAACACCATTAAACTTTGAATTACACGCTCCCTAAAATTATATAAGGACGAATTGCAAACCACATACCACACTTCATCATGATATATAATATTCCTCTATCCTCCTAAAATACATCAAAACTCCTTCACAATAACTCACACCATCATAATGTACATGCCTAGTACATTCAAACTACACTGCCAAGCACTGCAATTTTAAACTCCAACTTTTGAAGTACCAAACCACAAATCTAGTTGACATAGGAAAGAGATCAAATCATCAAAATACCTTCAAAATCACAAGACCTGAAGATCAACTGTAGAGAAACGTGAAGAAAGTACATTTCTCCTAGACACCTCTGTAAGTAACACTACAAAACCAGTTCACACACTGGTGAACATAACTTCCTCTAGCCACTGATCTAAAAGTAAAAAATTCTGGATATAGAAACTCTAAACACTTATAACTGACATATCCAAACCACACAAATAGATGTTCAACCCAGAAGAAATGCGAAGAAAAACAAAAACACCTTTGCACACCTTGTTTCCTTATTTTATCAATTTTCTCAATATCCTTGACATTTAAACCATAAATTATAGAATATTTTCAAAGAAACACTCGAGGTTAACATCATCAATTTAAATGATGACAAGATAATGAAAATAATCAAAGAAACAATCTCTTCTCAACCACTGCACAACTATCATCAATGATAACACAAGCTTGTTGACATCAATGACAACACCTTCATACTTGCAACAATCTCCCCCTTTGTCATTGATGGCAACATAAGATGTGAAAAACCATCAAAGACATAATAGATATGAACACACTTATTTCCTTTTATCTTTTATCCCTCTTGCACAACTATCTCATTACACTCTCTCTCCCTTTGATACTTTCCCTTTTCACATGACTTATCTCTCTCCCCCTTTGACATCAATGAAAATGATAAAATATTTTGCATTTTTCTCCCCTTTTGAAATAATACCAAGATACTTGCAACCACTCCGAACACTCCCCCTTAGGAGTACACACCAATCAACTTAGCAACCTTTGTACAATGACAACATTTATTCCATACTGTAACAATGTCACTACCTACTTCCCCTGAGAGGTAGCCATCAACATTAGTCCAAAAAAGAATGAATCCATAGATCAATTGGATTGATGCATCTCCATATGCATCTATTTTAAAGAAGGAAGGGAAATAACCCCCAACTTCTCCCGAAGATACTCAAAAGTATCCTTAGGAAGAGCCTTAGTAATTATGTTAGCAATCTGATCCTTTGTAGGTACATATTCAAGCTTTACTTCATTCTCCATAACCTTCTCTCTCAAAAAGTGATACCTAATTGATATATGCCTTGTTCTTGAATGCATCACTAGATTATTTGTGAAACCTAAGAAAAATAAGTGGGGAGGCTCCACCTATTAGGAGATGGAACAAACAAAAGGGGCCCTCCTATTTTCTCTATTTCATTCAAGGAAACCCTAGAGATCTCAATCCAAAGGTCCAAGAAGAGGAAGAGATCTGCTATAAGCCCTCCTAGGGTGTGATTAAAGACTAAAAGGGGGTTCACCACTAAGCAAAAGGATTAGAAAGAAAGAGATACAAATGATATACAAATGTAACCATGCAACCTAAATTATAGAACTCAAAATTAGAAAAATGTCCACTTAGAGTGAACAAAGGTGCACTTGGAAATTTGAAGATGTTTGAAATAAGCTCTGAAATCTCAAAATGATAACTTTTAATACACATTGGGACTCATACACCAATTGGGGTGATTTAGTCCTAGTTTAGGGCTTTAGGGAAGAAACTGGAATTTCATAGTGGCATGCTTGAATCCTTTGAAATATGGAAAAATACCTATACCAAGACTCATACGCCACAAGTGGTGATTTAGTCCCATTTCGCTTTTTCAAAAAGTCAATATTTGAATCCATTCTCCTATCTTTGCACTTCCTTTATTTTCTCAACTTTTCTTCCTAATCCGAACTTGCTAAAAACCTACAAAATAAAATGTTGTGTTGATTTGCTTATGGGGGGTTTGCCTCAATCAAACCCCTAGTTTGATCATTAAAACTTGATATAAATAATAGATCCTAAAAGGAAATGTGTGTTAAAGTCCTAATTTTAAGTACGTCTAAGATTAAGAGGTCTAAAATGCAATGAAACCCTATTCTAATGTGCTAGAATAAGATACATGAATGAACATAAAGATGATGATTCACTTTGGGAGCTGTCTAATCAACCTAATAAGTCATAATAATGCATGTACCTTCCCTTAGGTAGAAATTAGAGTGATGATGGAGGATGGAATCACTTAGGAAACAAGTGATAAGGCTTGGTCTGATGGCTAGTTGCATTTTCCTAACCTAGAATCCATCATGATTTACCATAGGAAACCATCATCAATCCTTGACGATGCTATATATTGAATGAAAGGGAGCTTGAAGACCTGCAAAACCACTATAAATCTGCTCCAAGACTTCAAATTTATTTTCTCTTTGCTCTTGAATACTTGAAATTCTCTCTTGAATTCTCTTGCTTGAAAACTCTAAGATTGCTTAGCTCTTGAACTACTTTTTCTAGGTGAAATAATGATTTTAAACCTTATTTTTATAGGAATCTCATCCAAGTTACCATTTATTAGATCCCAAATGCCGACATTAGCCAAAAATTTGAATTAGAAACCTTAATTTCCCACTCAAACCCTAAAAAGGGGCCGCATGGGACTCATATACACACGGTGGCATATGGGTCCCATCTAGGGGGACTCATACACCCAAGGTGGTATATGAGTCCCACCTTAGCATTTCGGGGTGAGAAAATGTTGGGATGCTAGAAAATTGAACACATTTGTTAATTTGTTTAGAATTTCAATTGAAATAAGCCTTGGGATATGAAATAAAGGGTCTTAGGGGCCTATTAATGATGATTTAAAGGGTTATGAATATAAAGTTACTAAAATAGGTCCAAACTAAGTGTGAAATTGTACCATCTTTGAGAAGGGAGTGCAATTTTCTACACTACAATTTTAAATATTGATTGCACTTGTTTTATCACAAAAAATAGAAATAGGCTCACCGTACATCACTCTGATATATTTCAATGTTTTCCTCATCCATAATACCTATGTGCAACAAGATGCTATTGCAATATACTCAACCTTTGTAGTAGATACATAAACAAAATCTTGTTTCTTGCTAAACCATGATACCAATCTGAATATGAGAAAGAATGAACCACCACTAGTACTTTTATTATCATCAACACAACCATCCCAATCTACATTTGTGTAAGAACTCAATGTGAAATCAATATCCTTAGGTTACCACAAGCCATAATCTGGAGTGCCCTTCAAATATCTAAATATCCTCTTCATTGTTGTAACATTTGTCTCTTTAGGACCTTCTTGAAATATAGCCACAAGACAAACTACATGCATGATATCCAGTCTAGTAGTAGTTAGGTATAGCAGTCCACCAATCATAGATCTATACTTGCTTTGATCAACCTTAGGGGATTCATCATCCTTACTTAGTTTGCAACTAGTAACCATAGGAGTACATACCAGTTTGGAGTCATCCATTCCAAACTTCTTCAACATCTCTTTAACATACTTTGATTGTGAAATGAATATGCCTTTATCTACTTGATTGATTTGTAGCCCAAGGAAGAAATTCATCTCCCTAAACATAGACATCTCAAACTCTTTTTACATCTCTTTTGCAAATTTCCTACACATAGCTTCATTTCCTCCAAAGATTATGTCATCAACATACACAACTACTATCAAGATTCGATCTTTCTGAACTTTAAATTAAAGATTACGATCTATGATACCCTTATTGAATCCTTGCTAAATCAAATATTTTTCCAACATTGCATACCAAGCTTTGGGAGCTTGCTTCAATCCATATAATTCCTTTTTCAATTTGGAAACCATATTAGGTTTATTTGACAACTGAAATCCTTTTGGTTGTTCCATGTAAACATTTTCATCTAGCTCTCCATTCAAGAAAGGAGACTTCACATCCATCTGATAAACTTTAAAGTCTTTATGTGTTGCAAAAGCCAAAAACATTCTAATTGCTTCCATTTTATCCACCGAAACAAATTTATCCTCAAAGTCTATTCCTTCAACTTTTGCATAGCTAGGTTACACATGTAAGCCTTGCCTTGTTTCTTACCACTTCTCCATTTTCATTCAGCTTGTTTTTGAATACCCACTTAGTTCCAATAGTTTTTTTTCTTTCAAGTCTAGGAACAAGTTCCCAAGTCTAGTTCTTCTCAATCTGCATAAGTTCTTCCATTGCCTTCATCCAATGTTCACCTTTGCATGCCTCACTTACTGTCTTTAGTTCAATTTTAGAGAGTAAACACAAATTTACCTCTGCTTCAACAACTCTTCTTCTTATCAACACACCTTTGTTTTTGTCTTCAATGATCTATTCTTCAAAATAATTTCTCTGCACATACTTAGGGGTTTAGGGGTCTTTTTTGGGACTTCTTCCTCTTCATTCTACACTTCATTTTCCTTGGATTTTTCTTATTCTTCTTTGCAAGCAGGCTCATTCGACTCATATCCATCTATTACAACTAAATTATGCATATCTTCATCAACCTTGATGCTTTCACTTTCAAAAATCCTTCTTAGTCTTTCATTGTAACATTTGTAAGCTTTACTTTTAGTATAATATCCAAGGAAGATATCTTCATCAAACCTTTCATCAAAATTTCCTAATTTTTTGTCATCTCTTCTAATATAGCATTTACTTCCAAACACTCTAAATTACTTGACAGTAGGGATCCTTCCATACCACAACTCATAGGGAGTCTTTGTGCTGTTAGCTCTTGCTTGAACTCTATTAAGTATGTAAACAAAAATTATGAATTACTTCTCTCCAGTAGACTTCTAGTAGGTTAGCTTCTCTCATCATTGTCCTTGTGGCTTCTTGAACAATCCTATTTTTACTTTGAACTACTCCATTTTTCCGAGGAGTCCTAGGGGTAGACAAGTGCCTCTTTATGCGATGATTCTCACAAAACATGTTAAATTAATTGGAGGTGAACTCTCCACCTTTTCTAGACCTTAAGCATTTGATCTTCAAATCCATTCCATTCTCAATCATAACTTTGAATGCTTTAAATCTATCTAGGGATTCATATTTTTGTCTAAGAAAAGTGACCCATGTCATTCTAGAATAATAATCAATCAAGATCATGAAATATCTATCACCTTGAAGACTTCTCACTCTTGTCAGACCACAAAGATCTATGTGTACAAATTCCATGTTCAATCCAATAGAATATTGTTCTTTTCCCTTAAAACTACTTCTAGTTTGTTTTCTAAATTGACAATATCTGCAAACAACATTGATAGGCTTTATAATCCTCAACAAATCTCTCACTGCTTGAATTGAGCTAATTCTAACCAGGTTATCAAAATTGATGTAACACATTCTCCCATGCCATAACTAGCTATCATTAATCTGAGTTATATAATAGTGACCATCAACATCCTTGAGGTGATAGATATTTCCATCTGTCCTCTTTCCAACACCAATTATAGTTCCAGACCCTTTTTTGATCTCACATCCATCATCCTGAAACATAAGATTGTACCCTTTGCTACATATTTTTCCAACACTCAAGAGGTTATGCCTTAAACCTTTAACATAGTAAACATATTTAGTATTAGGCTTGCCATCAAAATTGATTGAACCTATTCCAAAAATATTAGCACTTGAATCATCTCCAAATTTAAAAAGTCCTCCATCATATTTTTCTAGTTTAACAAAGTTACTCTTATCTCTGGTCATGTGATTTGAGCAACCATTGTTAATAACCCAATAGTTCTTGTCTTGTCTAACTTGAAAAGAAGATACCAAGGTGCCTCCAACTTTATCCTTTTTCTCTGAGACACTTTCCTTCACACATCTTTTAGAGTTAGCAAAAAAAATCATCTTTTAAAGCCAAAAACAAGCATTCATTATCATCATCTCCATAATTAGATTCATCATCAGAAATACCATCATCCTCTCTAACATAACAACTTTTTTTGATCATCTTACCTTTGTTTTCATTTTTCTTATTGTTCATAGTTTTGTTTGGACATCTTGAGGCATAGTGACCTATATTTCCACAACTAAAGTACTTGAAAGATAATTTACCCTTGTACTTATCAATGCCCTTTTTCATTCTTCTTACAAAGTTAGCTTCCACATCATCAAGTTCATCTTCATCTGAATGTTTAGCTTTTTTTGATTTTATGATCTTGAAATACGTCTCCACTTTTGCACCATTTTTTGGACCAATTTTCCTCATTTCAAATATATTTAGTGTTCCATACAATTGATCTCTAGTGTATGTAAATTAAAATCTAAAAATTCCTCAATAAGAAAAAAAAATTCACTATAAGAATTAGGAAGAGTTCTGAGATTTTTCTTTACCACTTTAGGTTCTTTGATGTGTGCACCAAAACATCTCATTGCACTTACCAGTTTGTTAACCCTCTACATGTAACTTGTGATTGTTTCATCATCATACATCCAAAAAGTCTCAAATTGTGCCTTCAAATTCTGTAACTTAGCTTGTTTAACCTTATCATCTCCTTCATAGATACTTTCTAGCTTATCCCAAACTTCTTTAGCAGTTTTCAAATCCATAACTTTCACTAATTTAGTATTTGCAAGATTGGTCAAAAGAACAAACCTTGCCTTACCATCTGTTTCATAGGCCTTGATTTCATCACTCATGCGTGATCCATTTGTAGGTATGGTGTATGCATTCTTCACTGCCTTTGCAACTTCAAATCTAAGATAAATCAGATAGCCTTCCATCTTCACCTTCCAAAATACATAGTTTGTACCATCAAACATAGGGATCTCCTTGTTCGCCATCCAAATCTACCTCAAATGGTCAAGATTTTTCTAAGGAGCCTTGCTATGATACCAATTTTTGAATGAACAAGACAACTGAGAGGGGGTGAATCAGTTGTACCAAATTAAAACATCACAACCTTCAACAGTAATCAGATCCACATGCATTCATTAAACCCTTAAACTATTATATTGTTTAAACATGAAAAGAAGATAACAAATACTAAAACAACCAATAACATACACAAGAGAGCACTAGATTTATTTGGAAAACCCTAGAAGGGAAAAACCACAGTGAGGATTAGCTCACAATATAAGTAATTGCAAAACTGATACAAAGAGGCTCACTGCCAGAATATGACACACTGTCCATAAAGGCTCACAACCCAAGCTCACTTTCAAAATAGAAAGAAGAAAGAAGAAAGAATGTTACATAAAGAAAATGTTCTCAATGCAACAAAGATTCCACCATAATAGCTCCAACAACACTAGTAGCCTTCAAGAGATCAAGATTCCTTAGCTCATTGCATTCAACAATCTTGCATTAAAGCTCGCACTATAATTCACACTTATGCACTTAGTTTCACATCACAATACTCAAATCTATTCCACACTTCATCTCAAATTGAGTCACCTTGCATTTATACCATCCACAACTTGAAGAAAATATTCAAGTTGAATATACTCACTTTACTCTTTACAAGTTTAAATTAGGTTGGCACTAAGCATTCCTACGATGGATAGAAATGGACGTGGACCAATAAAAAACTTAGCTGGGACCCAAATTAACTTCCACATGCCATGTTATACTTTCATTTATGCTTGAACATCTTCTAATGTAGTGTAAACACTAGGTCAACCGTTATCCATGCAAACACCATTAAAATTTGAATTGCATGCTTCCTCAAATCCAAGGATGACTTGTGAACCACATACCACACTTCATCATGATCTAGAATATTCCTCTATCCTCCTGAAATCCATCAAAAATCATTCGCAACAACTCGCACCATCAGAATGTACATGCCCAGTATATTCAAACTACACTGCCAAACACTATAAATCTAAACTCCAACTTTTGAAGTACCAAACCACAAATCCGCTTGACATAGGCAAGAGATGAACATCATCAACATACCTTTAGAATTGCAAGACCTAAAGAACAACAATGGAGAAATGTGGAGCAAATACATTTCTCCTAGACACCTCTATAAGCAAGCAGATTTCAACCTAGGAGAAATGTGAAGCAAAACTAGAACACCTCTACACACCCTATTTCCTTATTTTACTAATTTTCTCAATATCCTTGACATTTAAACCATAAATAGAAGCTTATCAAAGAAACACTAGAGGTTAACATCATCAATTTAACTGATGACAACATAATGTAACTAATCAAAGCAACAATCTCTTCTCAACCACTACACAACTATGATCAATGACAACACCTTCATACTTACCACAATTATGTACATTGGTATCTTATGCATTCAAACTTTTATGTAACCATCAAAATATACTCCTTTTGAAAACCCTAAACCCTAATACACCTCCAATAATCAAATAGGATCTAAATTTTCTTATTAAACTAGTATGGGCTAATAAGGAAAGATTCTAACACTACTCACACATCCTTCTATTTAGAAAAATATTTCTATGCTTCTCAAACATATGTTTAGCTATCTAGCACTGACAGGTCTACACAAATCTCTAACCTCCAATGCTACAACTTGAACCAATGAATAAAAGACCATTAAACTAACTCCATACTATTATTGTTGAAGCGGTCTAAAGATCCGACTAAGGCATGCCCTTAAATTTGACTCAAGCACTACTTTTTCATTTTTAAGCATATGCAGGTGCTAGAGTAGGAGTAGAATATTATGTCAAATGAAAAAATTACATCAAAAAGTACAAAGAACACTTGGTTGCACAAGTACAAGACTTTGTTGCACAAGTACAAGACTTTGTTGCACTATATAGGACTTCAATGTGTCAAACAAGACACCAATGTGCAAGAAAAGACCGCATTATTCTCTATCATATAGAAGCATACAATAATAGATAGAAACACAAGCACTCAAGTCCTTGAAAAATAATAAAATTTGAAAACCAAAGTTAGACTCTAGTAGTGTTGCCTTCATTCAGCTACCTTCCACTTACATCAATTGCTTTCACACATCTAAAAAATGGGCATGCTTTCCACTCCTCTTTCTAATTTCTAATGATAGTTCAACATTGAGTCCATGTGTCTTTTATTAATCAATCTAAAATTTATTTAAATTATGTTTTATTTACTATATTAATTAGATTTTATTGTAAAAGAACATATTTAATAATTAAAAGTAAAGTATGAACTTCACTTGGTTAAAAAAAGTAGAGGCATTTCAATTTAATTTTGTTGTCTTATAAGATATTTGTAATTGGTGAATTGTTAGAGAATATTCACCTTCATTTATGATCATTTGGCTTGGACCTATGATAAAATTTAAATCTAAATATAGAGGGTCATTTTTGTTCCACAAATTTTATCCAGGATAAGTTATATGCTAAAAAATTGACCTAACTAAAACAAGGAATAATTTACATATTATAACTAGTTCTTAAGATACATGAAAGTAAAATTGAATTAAATTTAAGTTAATTATCAAATTTTACACTTAAACATTAATCAAATTTACATTAAAACAACCTAATTATTTTTTTATCAAAAAACATAATACACAAATTAAATATAAAATAAAAATAGAATGATAAAAATAATATAAAATACCTGATTAACTTTGTTGAACTAATAATATAATAATTTCTGAAAGCAGTGTAGATGTTCACTTTACCAAACACACCCAACTCTTAGAATCATTTTTTTTCCATATTTAGAATGTAATTTCTGAAAGTAGTGTGGATGTTCACTTTACCAAGCACACCCAACTCTTAGAATCATATTTTACTTTCCATATTTAGAATAAAAGTTCTCACATTATATATCCAACAAATCTTTTTCTCCCTCTTAATATCTAGCCACCATTGTCTCTATAGTCTATAGTACACCAGAAAAAAGAAAGTGCAGTACAGTAGTGCAAGCCACCTCTGTGAGTACCAAGTTGCTCTAGACTTTTCAGAACATTTGTCTCTACCTCCCCCACCAAGAACAAACATATTACAGAAAAAATAATATATTGGACTATAGTCAATCATAACAGCTTCCTTTTACTTCCACCAGCGCAGCATATCTTTTAAAAAGAAAATAATATATAGGAACAGATGCTTTATACAGATTTCCTTGTGGGTGGAATGAATTTTTTTCATTGTTTTTACAGATACCAACTAATCCATAATGCATATGCCCGGGCCGACCACTTTGATCTTCTTAGTACTTTAATGCATTTTACTTCTCCCTGCTGTTTCTGCGATGCCAGCAGGGGGCGGTCCTTTTAATGGCTTCTCTGGCCCACATTATCATAATATAAATTCATCAACTTGCCCAGTAAGGCAATGCATCACGTTATACAATTACGAATAGATTCATTGTTACTACTTTTCCAGCACGAAATTTCGCTTACTTGTCAGATCTTTCACGGGCCACCATTGTTTCCTCCTCAACTTGTCATAACACGTATTCACCAGCCAGTTTTCTGAAGTTTTAAAATAAATATCTAGTTGAGAAGAGTTCCAGGAAAAACTGTGTTAAGATTTATGTTTTAGTTTATCAATAAGTTGTGTTATCATTGGGATTAGGCTATGGCGTGTGGTAAAAGACAGAATGCAAGTTGACACGAAAACAAACTTCCCTTGAGGACGACGTAGAATGGCTTTTCTAACAATCTGAGCATCAGGATAACTGAGAAAATAGGTAGATCTATGGGGGGATGGGCTGTATTAAACAATACATAAGAGCAGCGTCGAGTGGATAAGGTTTTCAGGATTTAGGTTTAAATAACTCGTGTTTTGTTGCTACTTGGGGATTTGGTTCTTATATAAATATTTTGGTGAATTGATTATAATTTATTTTGTTGGTTTTGATATTGATAAAAAATTGGATTAGTATTTGGTTTAAACAACATATTTTAAGTTTTGACTTGTTTGGGTGGTTCATTTGAAATCATATTATTAGGTGGGCCCTACTTGAGAAGCTAGTGTAATTTCGGATGAGCCACCTAAGCAAGTCAAAGCTTAGAGTGTGTTGTTTAATCCTAGCTCAGGATTAGAGGGGCTGAACTGAGAAGGTTTGTGTCTCATGAGGAGTTAGATACAACTCAACAAAACATATATTATCAACATAAACAATGACAAAACATAAAAGCACAATAAGGGAACAACCTAGACACATTTGGTTGTTTATTAATTATAATATATTTGTTGTTCATTGTTGAGCTAGTTTAAAGGAGTTTAATCATAACTTTGTCACATAAGTTATTAAGAATAGAAACACCCAATAATTTGAGATGGTGGCACAAAAATATTTGGTTCTAATTATACTAAAATAATTTTAATATATTTTTCTTTAAATTATTAAATATGTTCTTTTATAATGAAATATAATTTAACAGAGTAAATTAAACATAATTTAAATAAATTTCAAATTGATTAATAAAAGACATATGTAGTTGATGTTGAACTAGAATTAGAAATATAATTCGTAAGGAAGAGAAAGAGGAGTAAAAAGGATTTCTATTTTTTTAGATGTTTGAAGGTATTGGACAAATGGAAGGAAAATGAATGAAGGCAACACTACTAGTGTCTAACTTTGATTTTCTGCATTATGTTATTATTTTTCAAGGATTTGAGTGCTTGTGTTTCTATCTATTCTTGCATGTTTCTATTTGATAGGGTGCAATGTTGTCTTTTCTTGCACATTGGTGTCTTCTTTGACACATTCGAGTCCTATATAATTCAATAAAATATTGTACTTGTGCAACCTTATTCTCTATACTTTTTGATTTGAAGTGATGTATTTGACATAATCTTTTGCTCCTACTCTAGTACCTACAAATGCTTAAAAATGAAAAATATGGCACTTAATACACATTTAGGAACATTCCTTAGTTAGATATCTAGACCGATTCAACAAACAATAGTATGTAGTAAGTTTTAGGTGTGTTTAATCACATGTGTGGGTTGTTGTAGAAATGGAGGTTAGAGATGTGTATAGGAGGTGGTAGTGCTAGGTAGCTAAAAATGCGTTCTAGATTCCTAAGAAGAATGTATCTAAATAAATGGATGTGTGAAAAGTGCTAGAATATTTCTTAATTAGTCCATTTCACTCTGATAAGAAAATTTGGACCCAATTTAATTATTGGAGTGAATTAGGGTTTAGGGTTCATCAAAAAGAAGATATTTGGATGGTAAAAGAGAAGCTTGAATGCACAAGATAGCAATGTGCATAATCATGTTTGGAGGAGGGGATCATGACACACTAGTGTCTAATATGACCAAAAAAATTGAGGCCAAGTGGGGAATAGGGGTTTTAGTGTGAAAGGGGTCATGTTTATGTTAGAGATAATGGTTTTCACATTCAAATAAGTTCAAAATAGCAATGAACATGATTATTGTGAGAAGGTGCTAAAATAAGTGCAAAAATAAAGATGAAAAGTGATAACTATGCACTTATCAACCTTGCAATATGGTCAAGTGAGCTAACATTGAGAGGAATGTATTGAGAATTCAATTGGGTGGAGATAACTAAATACAATTTTAAATACATTTGAGATGGTGGAAAAAATTATTAAGTGGGCATAGGATTGGGAAAATTAAGAAATGTAGATCACAATGGGATTTGTTGGTGTAGGAAAATATGAGTATTTTAAAGGTTTAACTAGGTCCAATGGATACTTGACCGAGTAGCAATAACTTAGAGAAGACATTTAAATTGACATGTATTATCAAATGGTTTATCATAGATGAATCTAAAGATAACTTGATATGGGGGATAATTAAGAAAATGAGTGTAGATCCATTGAAGATGATAGGCAAGTTGTTTTGAGTGAATGAGGCCTAAATGAGTCTAATAACAAAGTGGTTTTAAGCATATAACATAGGCATTGAGAAAAAAATGATGGCTTAGTCCCATTTATGTTAGATCACATGTGCTACCCAATATTTCAATTAAAATAAACACTTTTAAATCACCATGGATCCCTCATTCATTCACACTTTATTATGAAAATCGTGTAATAATAATATTTTAGTATTTAAAATAAAGAGCAAAATGTCAATGAATGATGATAATATTTTGATATATTTTTTATTTAAATATTGCTTTGAATAAAAGATGGACATTTCAAAATTTCAAAATATTATTAGTCATCAAGTGTGCGTGATGAAATTATTTCATAAATATGACAATCATCTCTTACAAGTTAAAAAATTAGTTAAATATCAAAATGACATTTATACTCAAAAAATGAATTAAACACACACAAACATGTGCCTATACACATACATGCATGCACATATACAAATGCATATATGTAGGCACTCACACATTCACACACACATATTAGATGCTACATGTTTTACTTGACTTGTATGAAAATGATAAGGATGCATTTTCCAACGGTATATTGTTGTATTGGTACTTTTTTTTTTCTTTTAACATGGAAGCACACATAGTCCTCATTCATACATAATACTTAAAAAAGTCCACAAAACCATCTTAGAAGTAGCTTTCAATAGAATGCAATTATTATAGCATAGTATACAACTTATCTCAAACTTAGAAATTATAAATTACTTTATTGAACTTGGCAACATGTGAGATAAAATTGAAAAAAATAAAAAAATATATAAGAGAACAAATAAATATAAAGAACTATTGCCAAAATGAAGAAAAAAATAATTAAAACTCACAAGAATTGATCAATAATTACATCCTGTGAAGAAAATTTTATTTATTTATCATTTATTAATTATTTGTGAGCACCCCACTATGAAAACCATTTTAGCATTTGCATGTATTGGTATGAAATGTGTAAGAGAATATCTTTTCATGTAAGATGTGTAAGAGAATATTTAACAATGTAAGAGTTTGTAAGAGTGTAAGATAATCTATAATACATGCAAGAACATGTAAGAGGGAAGTTAGATCTTTTAAGTTTGAAATGCCGAATAGATCATGATGCATGCAATAAAATGTCATAGAGCATATTCAAATGAAGATAATGAAGCCAAAATGGAGCACCCAACTTGGTGAGTTGGCTACAATGGAGTAATGCTAGATTATTATAATATAAGAGCATTACTAAACTAACAAATTGAATCATCACATGGTATATGCACATTGGAGTTTGGGACCTTGGTTTGGATGTCATTGTTGGGACATGGGATTAGTGATGGTTTAATAAAACCATGGGGTAAACCTACAATAGTGAGTCCCAAATTTCGGACATTATATTTTACAATGCAGATGAAGGTGAAAATTAGGAAATGCCTTCATACGAAGGTTGAAAGTGTAAAAAATCTTTCAAACGAAGTTAATTTCCATAAATGATAAAAAATGACCTTCATTCAAAGGTATCTTTTTATTCCTTTTCCAGAAATTACCATAAAACAAATAGAAAGGGAACTTTGAAGAAGGTCCCTTTTTTCTATTTATGAAATTACCTTCATTCAAAGGTTTTTTAATTTTTTTTTTTCATGAAAATTACATAACATTGAATAGAGATCCTTGAATTCCTTCATTAGAAGGTCCTTCAATTGAAGGACCTAAAAGTGACCTTTCCACCTTAAGCCTCAAAATTTCCTCAAAATTTTATGTTTCCAACCTTGGGTTTGACCAAAAAATAGAATGAATATAACAAGATAATTTGTAGAATCATAACACTTGAAATAAGCTTCCCAATGAGTATAATTTTGAATATATTTATTTTGATTATTATAATTATTTTTAATTTCTAGTGAACATGGGTTTTTCAGCAATCCTAAAGGTCTTTGTTCCACACACATGGAAAATAATAAAATAGATAAAAAAATGAAAAATATTTGTGCATTAGGTATTGATTTTCTTATTCCAACAACAAAAAGAAGAAGATAATTTAGAAGCATACAAAAAAAATTATGCGTTACGTAACATATTTCTAAATTATAGTTAATATCACTTCAAAAAGTTATAAAAAAAATATGTGAAAAAATATTTGTGCACTAGAGATTGGTGTTACAAATCTATGTTTAAAAATTTATAATTTTATCATTTCTCAAAATAAAGTTATGCTTTACATAAGTAACACCACTTTTTAAAGATAATGCTAACTATACAAACAAGTTATTAAAAGTCATGTAAAAATATCACAAATTATTTTTTAAAATTTAAAAAATAATACATTTATAATCTAGATACAAAATCTCAAAATAACTAGTTCACATCATCTTCAAATTCTTAATGGTTTGGCTACTATAGGTGTTAGAAAGTGGACATTTGGTTCAAAATGTTGATTTCAATGTCCTATTTTGACCAAAAAGTGGAATATACTTTTGTGGATCACCCCATGAATAGTTTATGGTTTTTTGCTTTTCTATTTATTAGGTACTAGAGTTGGTGACCAGTTTCATATAGTGTATTTGTAGGTACTATCATACTATTGAAAATTGTTGGTGTGATCTCCTATGAAGGCTTGAGTTTAGAGTTATATTGTAAATATTGATGTTATTGGGAATATAATCATCTCATCCAAACCACACAAGTGTATCTTCAACCATGAAGAAATGTGGAGCACAGTGCAAAACACAACTTTGCCACCTTGTACACTCTCTATTCAAATTTTCTTAAAAGCACTTGCGAACCAAGTGAACTAGCTACATCAACAATGTCACTAACACCTTCTCAACAAAACCACATTAGAGATTGCAACAATATCCCTAACTAAAACATCACACTAGAGGTTTACATAGGTTGACATCAATGACAAAACTAAAGACAACATAGTGCAACAATCTCAAACAATCTCACTATTGACATCAATGACAATGCTAATCATCAATAATAATTTCATCCACATGAGGTAGATATGATTTTATGTTATCCTCATATTTAACCTTCAAGCTCTCAAATTTTCTTCTATGATTTTGGATCTTGGCTTTCTTTACCTTTTCATCTCCTTGATAGGTATTTTCAAGTTTGTCCCACATTTATTTTATCAATACACAATGCATCACTTTGACAAATTTTGATTCTGATAGTCCATACAAAATTGCATTCATGGCTTTTGTGTTATTTTCACTTTCCTACTTACCCTCTTGATCCACTAGTGGATATTATAGATTAGTATATCCAACCACTATTGATTTCCAAATATCGAATCCAATATCCATTAAGTAGGTTTGTATCCTTATTCTCCAAAAAGCATAGTTTCTTCAATCAAGAAATGGAGGCCTATTAGGTAGAATCTTTCTTGATAGGTTGTATTCTCTTAAGATCTTCCTTCTAGTGATTAATATATACTTTAAAGGAACCATCTTTGATACCAATTGATGAGTATAGGATTATAGTAAGAGGGGGGTGAATTAGTATAATCCTATCTTTTACTTTTCAAATTAACAACCATAATAACTTTAAATACACAACATAAAAAATAAGAACACGCGAGGAAAACAAGATTTACACAAAAACCCTTTAAGGAGAAAACCGTGGAAAAATATTTTTTATATAAAAATATCTTACAAAATTTTTAGGGACCAACCTATTGGAGATGCCATCCCCAACACTTGAGAACCAACTCAATATGAGACACCAATTTCTCTCAATATGAGGCACCAACCTCTCTAATATGATGCATCAACCTCAACATGAGGCACCAACCTCTTGATAGGAAAATTATTTTTCTTTTTGAAAATCCTCCTTCAAAAATATTCCTTTGAATGATCATCAATTATCATCTCTTCTCACAAATATGTTGGTGTATATATGATTTATCAATTTATCTTCAAAAACAACCTCTTCTCCACATTCCAAAAAATCTATTTGTACCTTCACCAAAATAGGTGACTTCATGAAGGGATACATCTATTGACAAAGAGAGGCAACTTTTAATTTTCATGCACCTTTTCAAACTTAGGAACTCAATATGAGGGGTCAAACCCTTTAAAGAAAATATAAATTTAATATCTTTTAGTTCCCAAATGGAGTAATCCTACATGGGGTTCATCCTCATCCAAAAAAATTAATTAATTTCATTTTTTAAACCATCAAATATGGTTGCTAAGAGCTAAGGGTTGACCCTTAGAAAAAAATAGTTAATTTTATCCTCAACTTGGGTGAAAATTTCAAGGAGGGGCAACCCATAAACCAATTTGAACATAACTTGATTTCTATTCCTTTTAGAATACCATTTTGGTTGTAATATGATAATGTTATTAGTGGTGTTCTCATTGATGGCAACCCATTGTAAAAATGTAGAAGTGTTGTTCTGGAGAAGACCAAGATTTTTTTTTACTAAGTTCCAGTGTGCATATTTAGTTATCAGATGAAGAATTTTGTGGTCCACATTTCTCTTCCATGCATAATATTATCATGCAGTTTTGAAGTGTTGATGGCATGTGTTGAAGGATTCTACATCCAAATTTTTAGGGTTGTATGTCTTTCGCAGTTGAATATATCAATGATGATGTATCGGGCTTAGTAACGACATAGTTGCAATTGTAGAGTGCAAATTGGAATCCTCCACATTCCATCAAAATAAATATTATGTTGTGTAGTTTTGAGGAAGTGTTGGAAGGTTTCAGATGTGTGCGCACTCCAAGTGGAAAGTGATTCGGTGGTCCACATGCTGAGTTGTGAATGAATAGTTGGTTCATTCACTTGTTGCTTCACCAATAGTGCTGACCTAAAGGTTTTGGGGTCATGTAGAGTTGAGTTGTGTGTAGAGTGGAATCATGGGAGTGATTATAGGTCATGTAGAACTATTTTTGCATGGTACACATTTTTTTTCTTTCTACAAAGCGTATGTGTTGGAGTTTTGTGCCAATAGGTTATTTTGTTGCATGTTTAATCTAATTAGATTGACCTAATTGATGTTGCTGATGTTTGTGGTATATATAGAAATTTTATTTAGTGTGTGAAGGGTATGTGGTATGTGAATGAGTGTATTGGATATAATTAAGAGTGTGTGTGAAATCTAATGTAGTGTGAAGTGTGAAAGGTGATAGTGGTGAAGCATGAAGTGTGTTTAGTCATTTTTTTTAGATTAATTTGAATTGTGACTTCAACATGTTGTAGATGCTTTGTTAGAAGTTCTTCCATGGAAATTACCCCCACCCTTTCTTCTATCTCTTTCTATTCTAGGTAGTGAGCCCTTGGCAATGAGCCTCTAGTAGTGAGCCATTCTTTCTAGACAGTGAGTCCACCATTCTGTAAATCCATTGTAACTAGATATAATATACTATGAGCTAATCCTCACCATGGTTTTTCCTTTTCAAGGGTTTTACATGTAAATATGGTGTTCTCGTATTCATTGATGTGATGCATGCTTTAATTTCTCCTTTGCATTTTGGAAAGTTTTATAAGACGCTTTGAATGGATGTTTAAATTGATGAAGTTAATGAATTTTAGTGAATACTGATTCAACCCCCTCTCAATATTCCAGGTTTTCAAAAATTGGTATCAAACCTTGGTTCCTTCAATTATCTTCATCATTGAGGTAGATCTTGGAGGTTGAACACATGGAAACTAGGAGGTATCCCATCCCTCTGAAAGAGATCATCCTTGAAGGGTTTTCTAAAGAAGACTGTGAAGTTGATTTGGAAGGAGAACTCAAATAAGCCCTTGATGGTCTAGATAAAGAAAAATGTGAGAATAGAGACTTGAAAGAAAATATTAAGGATGCAGATGAGTGTATCAAGAAGTTGAGTGAGAAACTTAAGAAAGTTAAAGAAAGAATCAAGGAAACAAATGAGAAGCTCAAACAATCAAACGAGACAATCACTAATCTAGAAGTGAAAGTTGAAGAAGGAAAAAGAGTTGAAGACCACTTGAATTTCAAGTTGAAATACAAGTATACAAAATATTCAAAGCTTGAACAAGATATTGTGACTATGAGGATAGATATGGAGAAATAAAATATTCAAGAAGACAAATTAAAGAAGAGCTCACCTTGCTTGATGAAATGATTTATATTCATAAGGATTCTAAGGACAAGAAGGTTTAGGATTTGAAAGAGGAGAAAGTTTAATGGAAAATTGGACTTCAAACAATGCTAAAAAGAAGAATTATGAACAAAGGAATACTAGAGATAAGAAGAGAAATATTAGACAAGTCTAGAATGAGGAGAATGATTTCAAAAGGCCTCCTATCAGATAAACAACTGCACAAAGTTATTCATCTTTTAATGGTTATTTTTATTCTTCCAATAAATTTGGACATAAAATAGTAGAGTGTAGAAGCATAATGAATTAGATTGTTTAGTCATTTTCTGGTCAGTGTTATACATGCAATAGATTTGGTCATAAAGCTAGTGAATGTAGAAGTCAAATGATGAGTGGTTACAATAATGGTATGATGTTGCAATCATTCAATGGTTACTATTATACATGCAATGGATTTAGTCATAAGGATTTTGAATGCAAATCTAAAATTGCAAGAAGGAATTTTGTTCAACAAAAAGGTATCATATGTCACAAATGTAATAAACTAGGACACACAGCAAAGTTTTTCAGAAGAAAGAATGTGAAACCCTTTGGTTCACAGAAGAAGGTTGATCTGGTAAAGAAGGTTGATACAATTGAGATGAAGAAGGACATAAACAAGATATGGAAGAAAGTGGAAGAGAATGAGGTGAATAATGAGTATGTGCCAACTCCTGGTGTAGATTTTTCCTCCAGAAACTAGATAGAGAGCTTTGGCTTAGGGGGAGTTTAAAAAAAAACTATCAAATCCCCTGCCAAGGATGTGATATTAATATTTTTAGAATATTGGTTAGTTGTGACTAATCTGTTGGTGGAATATCTAATGTGAAATATCTTGTTGCGGAAATTTGTGGAGTGATTGAAGGTTCCTATGATAACAAAGTAAGGGTTTCCCATCTTTTCGACCTAATTTATTTATGATCGAGCATTTGAAGTGGAAAGTAGAGAAAACAAATATTGAAGTGATTCTAAAGTTTTTTTTTAAACCATATCGGTGAATTCCAAAGGTATTGATTAGTTTCTTACAAACCCTAGTTCTATGAAGATTCAAAATGTTTACTTCTCAAGTGATTGATGTGCTCGAGTGACCAGGACCTAATTTCAAGAAGAAATCATATAAATCTATGGAGATAGACCTTGAAGGTGCATTCTCTAGGGTTTCTAGTGGTGCAATGCACACAAAGGATGTGCAGATCTACATTCATACAAATATGGAAGAGTATGACCATTTAAATATAGTGGAATATTGGGAGAAGGTGTTGACTAGAGATTACTTCAAGCTAAAATTAAAGTATGAG
Source organism: Sequoia sempervirens (assembly GCA_007258455.2). Lineage (NCBI taxonomy): Eukaryota > Viridiplantae > Streptophyta > Pinopsida > Cupressales > Cupressaceae > Sequoia > Sequoia sempervirens. The sequence continues at coordinate 36,020 of VDFB02326643.1, forward strand.
AGTCTAACAGAGAATAAATTGGATTTATGGAACAATTTCCCCAATTTTTGTTATGAGGATGAGTGGGTTAAGTATGTGCTTAGAAAAATTAATGAAAAATTCATGTGGTTGGACATACCACACATGATTAACAAAGAGGAAATTAGGTTGTAATTGGTGTGTGCTCTGCTGGACCAGTTTTGACATTGAAGGCCATGAAGAATGATGTGGTGATGAATCTCACTAGAGAAAAGTTTGACAAATGTGCCCTAATGGTAAATGAATTTGATGACCTGATAGTAAAGTATGCTTCAATGGTGATAGGTTACAAGATCTTCTATACAAATAGAGAGAATTATGTATCTTCCACCATAATACATATTGCACACAAGATGGTGAAGGAAGGTTTAGACATTGATTTGTGTGAGCTCCTAAGATTGCAATTGATGGAGAATCGACAAAAGACAAAAGAGTCAAGGCACCCCTTCCGGTATGGTACCCTAATTATCTACTTATTATTTTACTTTCTTAGAGAGATGTCTGGAACAAATAATGTTATTTGGGATAATAGTATGCTTTTTGTACAAATAAGAGATCTCCTAAGAAGGTTTCCAGTTTTTGAGTCCCAAAAGTTAGCCTTGTGGGGATTCTTAAAACAATTTCAAGAAGAGATGCAAGAGAGATATAAGATTCTGACAAGTGTTATGGATAAATACAAGAATTCCATAACTTTCATGGTGAGTAGAGACCATTGCTTTATAGAAGTAGTTGAACCTAGAATCTAGAGCTACCTTATGAGGTAGATGAGTTTGTATGCACTGGTCTTGCAAAGATTATGTTAAGTAATCCTAGATATCTTGTAGTGGATAGGTTTGGACCCTAATTATCTACTTATTATTTTACTTTCTTAGAGAGATGTCAGGAACAAATAATGTTATTTGGGATAATAGTATGCTTTTTGTACAAATAAGAGATCTCCTAAGAAGGTTTCCAGTTTTTGAGTCCCAAAAGTTAGCCTTGTGGGGATTCTTAAAACAATTTCAAGAAGAGATGCAAGAGAGATATAAGATTCTAACAAGTGTTATGGATAAATACAAGAATTCCATAACTTTCATGGTGAGTAGAGACCATTTCTTTATAGAAGTAGTTGAACCTAGAATCTAGAGCTACCTTATGAGGTAGATGAGTTTGTATGCACTAGTCTTGCAAAGATTATGTTAAGTAATCCTAGATATCTTGTAGTGGATAGGTTTGGAACATATGTAGAGAAATCTAGCTAAGTAAACCTATAGAGGAAAAAGAAATACATTGCAAAGAATGTTGAGAAGATGAAAGATAAGGTGGAGGAGATGGTGAACTCACCCAAGGTTTGTGTGGAGAAATCCAAAGCTACATCTATTGCTATACAGGCTACTCCAAGTACAAGAAGGTTATTTAGGAACTTTTCCCCCTTTCCCAATGTTATTAAGTCCTTCAGAATAAATCCTGTGAGGATTTCCAAGAAGAAATATATATCTAGAACCTTTGTGCAATAGAATACTCCTAAGAGGAGAAGGAAAGAAAATTCTACTAGGGAGAAATACATTAGTTGTGAGGAAGAAGAAGAAGAAAATGAGAAACCACAATTAGTCCAGAAGAAGAAATCTCAAGTACCTCAAGAGATTAGTGCAAAAAGAACAAAAGTTGATGTGGTAGACATAGAAAGTGAAGAGGAAGTGGAAAAAGAAAATAAAGATTTTATTTTTCAAAGAAGAGAAAAGAGTTTTGGAAAAGAAGAAAAATCACCTAAAGGTAAGGGAAAGAAGAAAGAGAAGATCCCTTTGGTTAGGGAGCATAATCCCATGAAGTTAGAGGAATTTTTCAATGGGATTTTAGAGTTTTGCATGTTGAAGGAAACTACTACAATGTATCTAGATATAGATAATGCAGATAAGACAACCATAGAAGAAGCTATTGTTAAGTATATGTTAACATTCAATACTAGCCTAGATAAGATAGAGGATTAATTTCCAGATGATCTAAAATGTGTGTTGAATGCTAGAAGACAAGAAGCTATTGATGGTGATGCTAAGATAAATGAATTTTTCTTGGAGAAGATTGGTTTCTTAATATCTCATGAGGATAGATGCAAATTGTCTAATTTGTATAAAAATAAATTTAGGAAAAAGAAAAGAGTTAGTACTATTATGAGAAGGGATAAGGAAGACATTGAGATGATGAGGAATGTGACATTGCAAAATTTTGAAGAGCTTGCTAGAAATTAGGGAACCTCTCCATAAAATGAAGATCAAATGTAGGATAACAATCCCCTTCTAAAAAGCAGTGAACATGTTGCAAAATAACATGTGCATGAATATGTACAAGAAAAAATGTTAACAGATAACACCCCTCTAGTTGTGGAGAATATTACTGATGAAGAGAAGGAAAAAGATAAGAATGATGCCTCAGAGAAGAATGAAGCTCAAAATGAACAAAATTTCCCCCCTCTGAATAAGGAGATAGATACTGAGCAAAATAAAGAAGACATGCAAGTTGTCCCAAAGAAGACTAAGGAAAAAAAAGAAGACACTTTACCTCCTCCAAAAGTAGAGAATAATACTGAAGAATGCTTTAGTAGTAGAGAAAAGGAGAAGAGTGAGAAAAAGAGAGAAGAAAGTGCAAAAACTAGTGGTGAATCCTCCAAAGCCTCTGGAGATTCATTGAAAGTTCTAATAGACATGCAATTACAGTTTGAACTAGTAGTTTTTGCACAAATCATGTAGATTCCCATGTAACAAGGTCAAGTGGACTTGAATAAAGTTTCCCCTTTATAGAATTTGCAACTTGGTGAATTATTTTATGCTTGAGCCACAAGGAAGGAGATTCTTCATACTCACTAGAAGATTATTTAGTTGATTGATGAAGCTATGAAAGTGTTGCAAGGACTTCCTGAAGTGTCTATTAAAAGTTCTTTATCTAGTGTGTAACAACTAAGGTTATTTTTTGATTTCTTTAAGGAGTGTTTTGCTAGGTTGGAAGAGAAGATAGAAAAGGAAATGACAAAGAAATTCAATGATAAAAGTCTTTGCGATGTTTCTAATAAGTGTGATACTACACACACCAAGTTGCAAGGCAACTTGGAGGATGTCAAGAAGTGTTTGGAAGAAGCAAAATAATTATTTCAATTCTTTTTAAAGTGGCCAGTCTCTACAAGGATCATTAAAAACTAGATGGACTTAATTGAGTCTCAAATTGCTCAGGCCTCAAGTGTATATGATCTGGTAAGTGATGTAGATGGAGCTACAATGGCTATCATTGAAAATTTGCATGGTCAATTATTTCTACTACAAGAACAAAAGGAGAAAATAATAATGAAGTATGGTCAGCTCAGAGATATGGTAAGTGCAAGGATTACCCCTTTAACTATATTTCTAGCTAATGTTGTGAATGTGGTGCAAATGAATCCAGTGCCTACTTCTCTGAAAGAAGGAGAAGACCTACATTATTCATTTTGAAAATTATTGCCATGTGGTTTCCTTCGCTAAAAAGGACTAGGAGGTTGCAAAGAAATACAAGTAGGCACATCTTGCAAAGTTGAAAGAGTCTTATAAGGGTATTTGACCCTTTGATGGTTCAATTGTACATTTTTTTTCTATATATGAAATTTTTTGATCTCAATGTACATATGTGGAAGTAGTTGATGGTGATGTGGTACAGGTTTTGTCATTTTTTATGGATAAAATTCTTAGGGGGAGCCACTTTGATGTAAATATTTTATTGAGGATATTGTTGGAGAAGTGTGTTGAGTATAGAAGAGAAGTATCTTTTTGGTACCCTTTTCCCTTGATGTGAAAGAGGGAGTAGTTTTGGAAGAGTGTGCTTCCATCAATGACAAAGGGGGAGATTGTTGGAAACATGAGCATGTTAGTAGATGGCGTTGTCATTAATGGAAACCCATTGTAGAAATGTAGAAGTGTTGGTCTAAAGAAGACCAATTGTTTTTTGACTAAGTCCTAGTGTGCATATTCAATGATCAAAGGAAAAATTTTGTGGTCCACATTGCTCGGCTATGCAAAATCGTGTCATGTAGTTTTGAAGTTTTGATGGCATGTGTGGAAGGAGTCTACATCAAAAGTTTCAAGGTTGTATGTCTTCCACATATGAAGATATCAATGAAAATGTATTAGGCTTAGTAATAGTAGAGTTGCAGTTGTAGAGTGCATGTTGGAATTCTCTACTTTCCATCGTGGATAAATATTATGTTGTGTGGTTTTGAGGAAGTTTTGGAAGGTGTCATATATATGTACAATCCAAGTGGCAAGTTATTTTTTGGTCCATGTGTCGAGTTGTGAATAAAAAATTGGTTCATTTAGTTATTGCTTCACCAATAGTGCTGACCTAAAGGTTTTGGGGTCATACAAAGTTAAGTTGTGTATAGAGCAGAATCATGGGAGTGATTATAGGTCATGTAGACCTATTTGGTGTGGTACACATTCTTGTTCTCTCCACAAAGCATGTGTTGGAGTTTTGTGCCAATAAGTTATTGTGTTGCACATTTTTTTATCTAATTAGGCTAACCTAATTGATGTTATTGATGTTTGCGGTATATATAGAAGGTTGATTTTGTGTGTGAAGGGTATGTGGTATGTCAATGAGTGTATTGAATGTAAGTAAGAGTGTGTCTGAGATATGATGTAGTGTGAAGTGTAAAAGGTGATAGTGGTGAAGTATGAAGTGTGTAAAGTTAGTTTTTTGAACTTAATTAGAACTGTGCCTTCATCATGTTGTAGATGATTTGTTATCAGTTCATCCTTGGTAGTGAGCCACCCTTTCTTCTATCTCTTTCTATTTCGGGCAGTGAGCCCTTGGCAGTGATCCATTCTTTTTGGATAGTGATCCCACCATTCTATAAATCCATTATTACTGGTTATAATATACCGTGAGCTAATCCTCACCGTGGTTTTTCCCATTCAAGGGTTTTCCACGTAAATCTAGTGTTCTTGTGTTCATTGATGTGATGCATGCTTTAATTTTTCCTTTCCATTTCTACAAGTTTTATAAGATGCTTTGAATACATGTTTAAGTTGACAAAGTTAATGAATTTCAGTGAATACTGATTCACCCCCCTCTCAGTATTCTAGTTGTTTAAAAACTTTGACATCAATAAAAACTAATTCTAACAAACATATCATTAACTTACAAAGTGATAGAAAGGAAAAAATCATCATGATATTTTTAATAAACATAGTGGTTTGATTTGGACCTCATGAAATATAATATCAACAAAGAGGATCAATCTTTTAATACCAAATTTTAGGTGACTACTTGAAACCATATACATATTTCTTCAATGTAAAAACTAATGAATCCTTAGCTTTTACAATGTACTCCTTTGGCTATCAAATTTAAATTTCTTCATCCAAATCATCATGCAAGAAAGTTATTTTCACATCCATATGATCTATCCTAAGATTAAAATCTACTACAAAAAATAACAAAAGCCTAGTAGATGTTAGATTAGTTGCTAGATACAAATATCACCAGAGTCTATCCCCTTAACCTAAGATATTGTTTCAAAATTAATCTTACACTTCTCAATGTTGATATCTAAACTAAATTTATTCTTGAAGATCGATTTGAAACTAACGAGTTTCTTTCCCTTTTAAACCTCAACCAAATACCCAGTCTCATTATTTTTCAATGTATGCATCTCCTCATCTATGGAAAATTTGTAGGACTTACTATCATCCATCTCAGTTTCTTCTTTCACACTTTAAGGTTCTTTGTGTTAGTAATGGAAGAACAAAAACATTTGGAATTAGAGGTGATATACCTTTCTAGGGTGTGTTCAGAATAATAAGGGACCAAAAAGTGGCTACAACCACTTTTTGATATGTCTAGGACATAGCACAAGCATGTTATGGTTTGGTAGTGATCATGCCTAGGATTCTCACTATCAAGCCATAAATGAGAATGCCATAATACTCTCACATTATTTTTGACATAAAATCAAATTTTCAAAGAGACCAAGCTCATTTGAACTCGACCTCTCACCTATCCAATAGTAGATCACAAGCAAGAAAAAGCATTCATGCATTGTAGAATTGATCAAGCTGCCAAGGTTGAAAAGGTAGATTTAATTAGTTTTCGAGCGTAAAAATTGAACTAAATAGAAATATAAGAATTATTTTGATTCAATATTTTTTAATTTTCAAGAATTGAAAATCCCACACCAATTCATGAAAACCATGGTGAAGAAAAACCTCAAGAAAATCCTCCAATAATTCCTCGACATCCTCTTGAGATGCAATAAAACCTCCTAGGTCAAATTGAAAATAATTAAAAATAATATCAAACATTGATCAAAAGGTTGAGAGAGAGAGAATAATATATAGAGAGGGAGAGGGAGAGAGGGAGAGGGAGAAGGAGATAAATAGAGAGATAGAGAGGCATAGGAAGATAGAAAGGGGGAGATAGAGAGTAGAGATGGAAAAATAGAGATGAAGAGAGGGGGGAGGGAGACATAAAGAGGGAGAGAGGGGGAGAGATAGGTAGAGAGATAGGTCTAGAGAGGGAGAGAGGAAGAGGGGGAGAGATGTTTGGGAGAGGGAGAGGGAAAGATATGAGAAGAGGGGTAGAGATGGATATGGGAGAGGGAGAGATATATAAAGAGAGATATAGATGGATAAGGAGAGAGAGGTGAGATAGAGGGAAGTATAGATAAATAATGATAAATAGAGAGGGAGAGGGAGAGATATATAAAGAGAGATATAGAGGGATAAGGAGAGAGAGGTGAGATAGAGAGAAGTAGAGATAGATAATGATAAATAGAGAGGGAGAGGGAGAGGGAGAGGGAGAGATAGGGAGATAGAGATACAAAGAGGGGAAGAGATAAAGAGAGGGAAAGATAGGGATGAAGGGAGAGGTATCCCTTTATCTCTATTTTATCTCTTCCTCTCTCTATTTATTTATATCTCTATATCTCACTCTTCCTTTCTAAATAATTTTATCTCTCTCCTTCTTGGTTTCATTTTTTCTTCACACAAATGTGAGTGTGTTATAACACACTCACATTATAACATTAGCATGTTATAACACTAGCACATTATAATGAAAGTGTCTTATAATACACTTGCATTTGTATTTTCTTTGGGTATTGTCAACCCTTGGGGTTGGATTTTCCTTGGGAATATAACCCAAAGGGTTGGAATTACACTTCAGCAACTCAAGGCATATTTTTTGTATATTGTAAAAAAATGACTAAATCTTGAGTGCCCTCTCCATCAAGTATATACATATTTTAATGTTGAGTTAAAAAGTACCACAATAATGTTGAGATCTCTCTTACCTTTCTAATTGTGTAATTTTTTCTATATTTGGAAAATATTAAGGTTTTGATCTTTAATTTTTGTCTAGTGCCTTCCTTTTTTGTCAAAAACCTATGTATAGTATTTTTTCTTTCATTTTTTATACATTCATCAAAATTTCAAACATATTACATTTTTACATTCTAGACTCTATTCTAGATTCATTCAAAAAAAAAATCAATTGGTTTCCAAAAAAACTAGGAGGGAGCATGCTGAAATTTTTATTTTTTGAAATGTGTCCACTTTAAATTTAGTAAACAATCATAAATTAATTAAAATAAGTAGAAAAATTAGACATAAACTACATTATGTTAGCTAATTTTCATTGAAGAAATTTTTGAAATAATAAAAAGATTAACATTTTAGGGGACACACCAAATGCTATGCTATATTTTTTGAAAAAGAGATAACTTTGTGTGCTCCTTAGTTTAACCCCCTTAATCTCCACCATTTTCAAAATAAACTAATAGTTTAGAAAGTAGATTTGGAGCACTACAAATCTTGTTCTTGTGAAAATTTTAATGTAACTATCTTCAATTTATCAACCAAGATTAGTTTTCCTGGATTAAGAAAAAGTGGCCACTTAAGACACCCTTTTGATCTCCCACTTCCATGCATTTCTCTAGTTGCATTCTTTCTCAAAGGGACCTGCCTCACAAGCTAGGGTGGGAGGGGTTATTTCCTCATGAAAATCTCCTTAAGCTCTCATCCCACCAAGTCCAAATAGAACCTTTTAATTTAGCCTTATGTACAACTATCTTGATCCAAACTAATGAAAAAAATAATCAATAAATAAATGTAAATAATATAGGATTTGATAAATGATGAACATTTATAGGACCAAATACATTGGAGTTAATAAGAACCAAAATACCAAAATATTTATGAGAAATTAAATAAAATTAAACACAATTTTGGTTTCCATAAAAATAATGTTCACAAACATCAAACTCAAGAGAACAATTGACAAGAATTTCTGAAATATTTTTATTTTTTAAGGTCCTTAGAATTTTCTCACTAATGTGGCCAATGTGTTGGTGCCATAAAATTTTCTTCTCAATATGTTACTTTCTCTATGAGGTAAGAGATTTCTTAGGTATCCAAAAGTCATGATCATAAAAAATGAATACAAGCCCTCTTTATTACAGGTTTTGATATCAAAGGTGTAGATTCAATAGCTCTCTTCATTGCATGTACAAAAGAGCTACTACAATTTGTGTAAGTAATAACATGGAAATGAAAGAGTACTAAATTTGAGCATCACATATTATCCTCAAACTATCTTACACCCTCCATTTCTAATGACAAATTATATCACTTGATTTACTTATGGATAATAGGTTTTGAGCCAAACTAAGGATGTGCAAAATATAGTAATACCCTTTATCCTCCCAATAGAGAATCATTTATTGAATTTGCTACAAATAGTTATTGGAGTCACTGAGAGACTCATAGGATCACAATGAAAAATAAAATAAAACTTCTACAAAGAGATTAAGAAAAATTCTATAAAATCAATACTCATACATAAAGTGTGTAAAATGTACAAAGAAGGCCTTGCATATTAAGGCAAGGATAAGGAGGTGAGAAAGTAGGGCTAATCCAAAGGTGTTTCACATGTGGGCACACGTGAGAAAAGTATGAGGACACATATAGTACACTCATGAGGAGAGTTAAAAAAATAGAGTAAAATGAGGTTTTACCCAACTAGCTTACATCTATGTTTTCACAATAATGTCTAATCTCACCTAGATTTTTCTTTTCTTGTTTTTTTTGTCTCACCTCATGAGTGTGCTACATGTTTCATCACACTTGTCCCAAGTGTGTCTACATGTGTCACAGTTTAGAGGGTTAGTTACACTTTTAGTCTCACTTTCTAGCCTCCTTATCCTTTCCTTTATATGCAAGGAATTCATTGTATATTTTACACATTTTATGTACACATATTGATATTATAAATTATAATTTTTTAATCTCTTTGTAGAAGTTTTATTTTATTTTGTATGGAGCTTGTCAACTTGTGATTCTCTTGGTGACTCTAACATGATATTAGAGCTCTAAACATACAAGTCCCTTCTCTTATTTGGGGAATTTTTATCAACTAACCTCACCATTCCATCGAGAAGGCCTAAAAATATATGGATCAATAATAAAATCAATAAGGTTTGTCGACTATCACATATAAAATTCATTGGGAGGGCTCCTTTAGAGATTATATTTCTTTTATAGTTGTACTATTGTATGACAATTTAATAGTCTATATAACATTGTTAGACCATCTAAGTTTGTCATAAT
>VDFB02326644.1:0-41288 GCA_007258455.2 Sequoia sempervirens
TTGCTTTGATCCTTAGATAAGCCACATGCGTAAAGAGTTTTGGATGAATTTCATAGAAGTCTTGAGGGTGGACATTTCTCTACCAGAACTACTACTTTGAAGATAATGTGAATAGTGTATTATTGGCCCTCCATGTTTTCTGAAGCACACCATCTAGTGCAGAAGTGTACTCAGTGCCAATTTTTTGTTGGCAAGCAAAAGAATTCTAACATGCCCCTAAGCCTAATTATAATTGAGGAACCCTTTTCTCAATGGGATTTAGATTTTGTCAAAATGATAAATCCCCTTTCTAGCACTAGCCATAAGTGGATACTTATGGCAACTAATTACTTCAAAAGGTTGATGGAGGTTGTCACCCTAAAAAATACTACTAAAGGTAAAATTATCAACTTTCTTGAGGAGCTGGTAGCAAGATTTGGTTCTCCAAAAACCATCATATTTGAAAATGCATGAGATTTCATAGGATTTAGAATGTCATATTTCACTCTCAAATATGGGGTTTACCTTAAAACTTCATCGAATTACTATCCATAGGGAAATGGGCTAGCGAAGTCAACCAACAAAAACCTAATTAGGTTAATCAAGCACATCGGGTTAGAAAGAAAAAGGGAATGGCACAAGCACCTATGAGCTGCTCTATGGGATAATTGGATTATCCCCAAAAAAAATTTAAAGGCCTCTCCTTATGAATTAGTATATGGAAAAGAGGTGGTTTTACCTGTTTCTATAGAGATCCCTACCTGGCAACTTTTAAAAGTTTTCGAGGTTGAAGAAAGCAGTGAAATGGAAGTAAGGTTGGTGGAACTCCTGAACCTTGAGGAAAAGAGGGAAAGGCTTATGAGGCCATGATCGAGCATCAAAAATAGTAAAATGATGGTTCGACAAAAAGACCTCCAACCAGATTTTAGGGAAGGAAGCTTGGTGCTAAAGTATGATGAGTGCACTACAAAACAAGGACAACATACAAAATTTGAAGAACTATGGAAGGGTCCCCTTCGTATTTATGCATGTAGGGGAAAGAATGTGTATTAAATAGAAGATGTGGATGGTAACATTCTAGATATATCGGTAAATGGTATTCATCTAAAATTGTTCTATTAAAATGCACAGGTTCTTTTTAAAATTTTCATAGTTATGTACCATATAAATTTTTTGTAAAATACGATTTAGTTTTGTGAATAAAGCCATAAGAGTAATGCACGAAGAAGTAGAAAATTACAATATTATATTCACTAAAATAGTTTTACATTATAGTATGAGCCTGAGACTCTGAGAGAAGCTTGAAGCTTTCTCTAGAAAACCAAAAAGTGTTATACAATGAAAAGGAAAAAAGAAGAGGAAACAAGCAAAAAATAGTGAAATTCATAGCCTCCAGCCATCGCTAAGCAGTCAAAAGTGGCTCTTCATTGGGTTCTTCTTTGGTAGGTGAAAAGGTGGTCAAATGAGCACATGCAGGCTCGGCACACTAGGGACCTCAGTCCTCATTCCTGTGCCTATACACTAGAAATTCAAAGTGCTTTTTCTAATCTAGCCCAAAAATGTGTTCCACAGCAAACTCCCTCAGAAGGAAAGTAGCTATAGGCTAAGACAAAAAATGGTTCCTTTTAATGTCCATTGTACGAAAATCAGTAAGGAAGGGTATCCAGACCACGTCATCCCCATAATCAATGTGCTTGCAGAGGTCCATGGCATTCAGAATACCAACACTAGGGATGACCACTTGAACAATCTCACTGATGCATCCAAATATAGAGAATTGAACATGGTGTGACACGGCTCAATTATCCAAGGCTTATTGATGTCCAAGTCAAGTAGAGAAGCCACGAAGTGGGAGACAATGTTGGAGTTTCACTGTGGGTGGTTTTCATCCATGACATAGTCCTTATCAAGGACCCACTTGAACATAATGATAGTAAGGAGTTCATTCCTCCCTAACAAGCACTTAATTCAGTCGTAGGTTATTTCACCCATGGAGTATTATGACCTTCATGGAAGGAGCTGAATGGGAGTGCCTAGACCAGATGACATAGCAATGATAAAGGAGCTAAGTCTAGTGGAATGGGATACAACAGGAAAAGCTTGCTAAACTAAAAGAGCTATTTCAAATGAATATTACAATGAGGTGGCGTAGCTATTTATAGAAAAGGATGTGCCGACAAACCCAAACAATGGAAAATCCATTTGTCATCAGATGATAACAAGGTAAATATCAAAGTAATCGGATGGTGAGAGGTGGATTGTATGGAAAATATGTCATCATGCCTAGAGAAATAAATTTGGGAATTTGGAGTGAATGTTCACATATGTTGATTGTTGCAATGTGTCCATTTCCTTCATCAATGCTAGCTTGCTTATTTACGTGAAAAGACGTTGATTAATGCACTAATTCCTAACAAATTAAATTAGAATATCCTTTTGATGTACTTTATATAATTTAAAGAACACCTCACATGGATAAAATCATGCTTTGCAATGTATTAGGCTTATATGTGAAAGAGGTGGTAGGAAGAATGTACTAATTACATTCTCGTAGTGAATTTGGCATTCTCGAGGGATATGGATCCCCAATCCACACATATTGTCTCGATGGTAGCATTTAGTAGACCAGTGGTAATGACAATTCCTTAACTACATGTACATGAAAGAGGAATTAAATGCACCCAAAAGCAAAATTTTTCTAAGTAACAAGATACAAAGTGGTCATTTTTTCTAAGAAAGCTCTCTACAATTTTTTGATATAACAATGGCAGAAGCATCAACATCTGGTAGAAAGGCTGGAGCCTTGTCTAAAAGACTAGGTTATGCTAATATATTTGGGAGGAAATCATTCACAATTGCCCCTATGCTAGAGGAATGACATTTTTCCCATACCAAATCAATGCAAGCAGGGAACCATGTTAAGGAGGAAGTGTTGGATTTCGCAGACAACATTTTTGACCCAAAATTGGTGGCTAACTCTAAAATCCTTAGGGAAGGGGCATTACAATGAATGGTTAAATATGGGTCAGCTAAAGGTTTTTCTTCATGGCTTTGGAATTGCGGTTTTCCATAGTTCATGTTTCCCATCGTGCACCTATGTTTGGAGCTAGTGGATACATGTGCTAAAAGATTCAACAAAGAAATAGGGGTTATTAATGACAACAAGATAAAGGTTACAATTAGTCTAGAGCCCATCCAAGACATGTTGTGTATCCCTACAACCTGGGGTGCCGAGAGCTTCAACCAAGAAGAAATGGAAGAGTTCTAGAGAACAAGAACCGGGCAACTACAATTTGATGAAGATGAAACAAAGAAAAGGTCAAAAAGAGATTAGTTTCTCTTCCCTCTGGTGCACAAAAAATTCAAACAAGATACACAATCTCTTTTTTCAAAGTTGGCCTATATTTTTGGTTTTGATGATGATGAATGGGTCCATTATTTTCAAATGGTCTTTTCTTTCATGCTTAAGAAAGAAAAAATTCATAAGTATTTTGATTTTTTTGAGGCAATAGCTGAGGGGATGTAAGAACAATTGAGGACTTACAATACTGAATGTAAATTTAGATATTCTTCTTTCTTGGTGTAAGGTAGAATTTTGTCTCCACTAGGGTTTAGGACCTAGGGCAACAATCTTCTATACTTCACATTCAAGGATGACCCTAGAGATCTCTCTACAAGAGTGGAATAGAGGCAAGAGATCTAACGATAGGGTATCCTAGGGTATGATTTTAGATTACAACAGGGGTTCACCACCAAGTTTAAACTTGGAAAATATATTGACATGCAAGATGAAATGCAAAACCTAGTTTGATGCAATGCTTCACTAAATGACTTAGAAATGCAAACAAATAGAATAGAAAACTATAAAACTGAAAGTTTGCACCTGGAAACTTGTTGGAGATGGAATGGAGCTCTGAAATCTTGAAAAACCTAATTTTCTAGCCTAGTGGGACTCATTCGCCATTCTGGGTGAATCAGTCCCAAATCTAGGTCTTTGCACATGATTAAGCTTTAGCCAAATGGGTATCCAAATCTATAAAGATCTCTAAAAAACTCATATAGTGGGGCTCATTCGCCACAACTCGGGGATAAGTCCCATTTTGTCGCGAAGTGTCCCAAGAGTAGAATCTTGAACTGAAACTTTGCAAGCCTCTAATGATGGATAAAATATGCACTTTCCCACTGATTTCATGCAAATTGGATGGATATTTTTCCCTAGATTTGAGTTTCCATGAGTCTTGACAACTTTTCATGACAATTTTGACAACATTGGCAACTTTGTCATTTTAATGCCTTTGAAGGCTTAAAATCCACTTTTCTTCAATCTACAAACCCGCAATCACACATTAAAGAGGGGAAAAATTGTTGATTATTAGGGAATACGATTTTTCCTTGGTTGAAACCCTTTTAGGTAATTAAACCAAATTATGAAATAAGATAATGAAGCATGAAACATGAAATAATGCAATTAGAAATTGTCCATGATGATGGATCTTGAATTGCTACAACAATTGATGAAGAATTCTGCTCTTGAAAGTCCTTGAATGCTTTTGAAGACACTTGAATGCTCTTGTGAACTCAACTTGCTATTAAGAATGTTCTCACAAAATTCTAAGGTGAAAATAAACAAAAGAACCTTCTATTTATACTTAATTATACAAGAATTCTTGAAATTACAACACTACAAGCCAACATCAGATCTAGGAGAATAATATCCTACCAGAAATTTGATTTAAATTTGAATTTTGGTCACACGAGGCTCATTTTCCCAACGTGGAAAATGAGTCCCATCTAGCATAATGTATAGGACCAAAAATCAAAAGTGCTTAGAAAGTTGTAAAAATAGGTTTGGGACCCAAAAATCTAGGTGAGACTCATTCTCCCAAGGTGGCAAATGAGTCCCAGATCACTAAATCTGGGTCACACAAGCTAGAAAACACCTAAATTATGATTGGTTACTAATTTTTGTTGGGATTTCCCTTGAAAAGATGCAATAAATGAGGCTTGTGGATGAAAAATAGTGCCAATTAAAGCATAAGAAAGCCCAATTATTAATGAAAAGCCTAGAGGAATATGAAATTATGTTACAACACTTTACAACACTGATTATTATTGGTTTGTGGATTATTTCATGAAACTAGTACTTCTAGACTTATTCCTGAGCCCTCCAAGGAATTTTTCTCTTAATGTCTTCCAATGGATAAAAGGCTTGCAACTACCAGTGGATTACTTCTTGGGTGATGATTTCAATTTTATCAGATTCCATAGTTTTTTCAAGGAACCTTTCAGGCTCCCTAAATTTGTAATGGATAGAGTTTTCTCCTTGGAGGCATGTCGTTAGGAAACCATTTCCGACAACACTTATGGCATCAAAAGGCACAAAACCACACTCTCTATGACTCCCCTCATTATTACCAATATTTAGGTAACTCTGGTAAAGTAGAAGGCATAGGAGGTGCTTACTAACAAGTTTGCATACTTGGGCCTAGTTCTCATTTGTGACAAATGGGATTACAACTTGATAAGGCACCTCCCAACTTTGGGACATGAGAATCAAGAATATTTTGAGTCAAGAAAGAACTTGACCAAAGAAAGGCCAGAGCTATACATCGACTTGGCCCACATTCCAGATAAGCGACCACCATGTCTTGATTTCTACATCTAGAGTGTGGAGTAATAGAAGAGCCTCCTAATGGGAAAGTCCCTCGGTATGAAATTAAAATGTTTGGGGTGGTCAAAGAAAAATAAAGCAAATTTCTAGAGGTTTCGATAGGAAATGAGGTGCCTCAATGCCATGTATGGAGATATTTAACCACATGATCAAAGGTTCGATGAGATTTATGACAAATAGGTTGATACGAATGGTAGTAATCCTAAGACCAATCATGAGGTGGAACCAAATGAGCTTCTTCTCTAAGATCTTAGCACAAGGATTCATAGGTCGCATGCTCCACTAGTGCCTGAAGTAAAGAAAAAATAAATTGGCAGTCCCCAAAGACTTTTGTCATGGTTACTAAAGGCTAGGTTTCGATGGGATCAATTACTAAAGGATTGGAGTCTAACAGTTCTGATCATACAAAGAAGAGATGAGTCCAAGACCTAGGCAGGCCTAGTGCACCAGTTAGAGGAGAAGAAAAAGTGGAGTCTGCTCTGCAAGGATTTTTTACTGCAAAGGCCCAGATAAGTTTTTCTCCCTCTCTTCTTTATGCCTTTACATCTCTAGTTACTCCTCTACCCCTATCTATGGAAAAGGGTCCTCCATCCATGGATTCTGATCTTTTCATCCTGAATGAACCCCTAGCCATTTTCTACAGTCAACCTTGTGAAGTAACCTCGAACATCGAACAAGCACCGTTCACTTCGGCCGCGATTGATTCTTTCATTGCCCTATCAAGGGCCCCCATTGAAAAAGTTGAAACATTCATGTCACCAATTTCTCCAAGCCCATCTGCTCCTTAGCAAACATCTCCATTTCCACTTATTTCCCTTTTTACTTTGATGGGTATTCCCCCTACTCAATCTCTATATGGTATCCTATTGTTTTCTATGATAATGCTACCCTTTTCCTCTCCGCAATCCCATATAGCTGATACTTCTCCTTTTTTCACCCTATTCAGTCTCCTTCAAAGTGCCTCCATTATCACACAAAGCATTGACACCCCACAGAGTCTCCAAGATCATTTCAATGAAACAAAGTACGCTCGATAGGCTAGAAAACAAAAGTTGCAGATAAAAGTCATTGCACAACCAACTACTAAGAAGATTAAGGCTTGTTTCAATGAGAAACATAATTCTTTTTTGATCACTACCATTAAGTCATTCATATCCAAGCCCAAAGGAAAAATGTAGATGGAAGATTACGACATTAGAGCAATGGGTCTAGATTTAAGTGAAACTTGCCCATGCGACAAGGTGGTTCTGGCTAAGGCCACTCAAAAAGTGGTCTACACTGATTATGAGATGTTGGACAAGAATTTGAAGAAGCGTGAGGTAGAGTTGGTAAACATAAAGGACACGATGAACAAGCTACAGATGGAAATCAAGGGCAAGGATGTCAAAATGTCTCACATAAGATAGATACATGATCAGTAAGGGGAAGCAACTAAGTTTCTTAAAGAGGCACAAAATGAACAGATTTAGCTTTACGCTAAGATTGAAAAGCTAAGAGTTGAGCTTATTGTTGAATGCTAGACACACAGAGAGTACCAACATATACAAGAAAAGATGTAGAAGGAATTAGACAATGTTCGATCTCAAGCTTCTAGCAATCTACAAAAGGCCTAGGTAGAAACAGAGAGGGAAAAGAAAGAGAAGAAGGAGATCGAGTCTATTTTATAGACTCATGATCAAGATGTCGGAAGGTTGAGATCTGAACTAACAAACACCCTCCAAGAGGAAAATCAAATGGAAGAAAATATGAAAGAAATGGAATCTCACTTTCATGAGCAATTGGTTGCAGTGCAAGGATCCAGGACTCTTTCAATATTGAAAAGATTAATATCTATGCATTGGGAAAGGATCATGGCCATAGTCATTGCTTTCAATCCATTCTTGCAGTTTCTAAGGGATGCTCAAGAATTAAATGAAAAATTTGGCCTAATGGCCAACCAAATTCTACAAATTTATGCTCCTTGAGCAACAAAATCAAAAATTCTTATTTCTAGATTATGAAAGGCCACTGAAGAGGTTTTAAGGGATGCAGGGATTCTTGATTGAAGGGCCACCTCAAGGAAGGCAAGAAAATTCATCAACTTACACAAGGTCGCATCAAAAGGCAATGAGCATCAGGAAGTGTTAAATAAGAAGGTTAATGAGATAAAAAAAGGAGTTCAATGTTCTACTCAACTTTGGATTACCCACCCTTTTCTCACCAGATGGAGGAGTGTTGTCAATCGATCAGATCATAGACACAATTAGAAAAAAGGGCCAAGATTCCATAGTACTCCCACATTTAAGCCTGA
This sequence comes from Sequoia sempervirens, assembly GCA_007258455.2. Classification (NCBI taxonomy): domain Eukaryota; kingdom Viridiplantae; phylum Streptophyta; class Pinopsida; order Cupressales; family Cupressaceae; genus Sequoia; species Sequoia sempervirens. The sequence goes on from VDFB02326644.1 coordinate 7,941, forward strand.
CTCCCACCATTGATGAAATCAAGAAGGAGATCCTTCCCCTTTCTCAACTCTATTACTACATCATGACTTTTTCATCAAGGTGGGGGGTGTTTCTTTTAAAGAAATCTTTGAGTTGGATCAAGCATACAAGATTCATCACACTTTCATCTAAAACACTGATTTGGATTGGGAGGTACAACATTCCACCTTCCTCAAACTCCAAGAGTTTCTAGAGCTCTAGGTTCATGCCTCTACAAGAGAAGGCCCTCTGTGAGTCACCAGAACTATGAAGAAAATTTTTCCTTTAATCTTTTTGGTTTTTGACTCTTACATTTTTTGGCTTTGAGATGGATCTATGTTTAAAGTAAAATATTGTTCCATAAGGTGCACAATATGCCACGTGGTGGCTTCACGGATTTTGTTTATCATCTTCCTTTCGAGAGTGAATCAAGGTATGTGTTAGCTCAACGAGAATTTTCTCTAAAGCTATTTTCATGAATCTATGGTTCTCGGCCCACTCAACACGTCATCTCTTCACTTTGGGCAGGTTATGATTTTATGGAGTAGCCTCTTTGGTTGGTGTTTTTTGGAGTGTGTTGGGTCTTCCTTGCTTTGCAGGTGGAACCTTCAAGTTGACGCCATCAATCTATATGATCAATAATCATATTTAGCCAAACTATTTTCTAAAATCTGATTACTATTTGATTGTAATCTTTGCTAAATGTCTAGGGACATTAATGAAGTACTTGGTAATTAATGAGCAAGGATTGTTGCGATCTAATCAAGATATACGATCGAATCATGGGCTATTAGGTGCAGGAATATGGTAGTTTTTTATTTTTAGAATGTGTATGTTCAACTAAGATCCTAGTACCTACAAAACACAACAAACACATTAGAAGATTCAAATGCAAGTTAAGATCAAATTTCCCCATAAAATTCATTAACAATGCTCAAAATAGGATTAGAAACAAGAACACGATGAAAACGCAAAGAGATAGATTAAATCCTATAAAAAAAACATGCAAACTCTTGATTTTATGGGGGAGTTCGTGCCAATTTGATGTGGAAATTGGCCCTTTCCCAACTCCTATGCAAGATTTTGATGATTTGGTGATGATTGGTCCACTTGGTGATTGCTTCAAATGAACTCCATGGAGAAAACTAGCAATAACCTAACTATGCCTTGATGAAATTGATGAAAATTATAATGCTTGAGGATGCAAATGATTAGAGTAAGTTTCCTCAAATTGTAGATGATCAAATGAGGAGAGAAGCCTCTTATTTATAGAATGACAAGTTGGAGAAATGCCCAAAATAGAGCAATGTGGGACTAACTTTCAACCAATGGCAAGATGCCACTTGTCAAGAGATGAGTGGATGAAGGATGTGCATATTTTAATGTATGTGCCTATAAATGCATATATTTGAAATTTGAAAATGGTGAAATGATAAGGTGGATGAAGAGTCAAATGGAGTAATGGCCACTTGGCTCAATGCAAAAGGACTTATAAGATGAAATAAATGTCTTGTTGGAAGGACAAAGTCCACTTGGAAGAAATTCAAATTTGAAGGAATATTCCTCTATTATGTCATGTTGAGAGAAAATAGGGATTTAGTAAATGAATTAAATCTATTTTCATGTGCAAGTGGAAAAAGCCAGAGGATGGGACATGGCTTAGAATTAAATTAATCAACGGTTAATTAATTTAATGAAGGATTAGATGATGTGACTAATTGATTTAGATTTATGGGTTGATTTAAATCAAAAGATGAGAAGAATATGATTTAGAGATTAATTAAATAAAGATTTTTTATTTATTTAATTAAAGGGAATGGTGATAGATTAAATCAAATAAGTATTTAATTTATTTAATTTAATAAGATGACTTTAGAGATTTAATCAAATAAAATGTATTATTTAATTAAACATAGATAATTAGATAAGATTGATTGATTTAATTAACAAGAGAGAATGACTTAATTAGATAAATGATTTATTTAATTAAGGGAGGAAAATTGATGAATTTAATCAAATAAGGGTATTCAATTAAATGGTGAGACTGAGGGATGATTAAGGATGAAATGGTGTTAGTAGTTAGGATAAGATGCATAACATCAATAAGTACATTTTATGTGTCTACATTTTTCCCCTCTTTGAAGCAATGCAGTTGTTGTGTTGGTTCAAAGAATAAACTGTCTCGATCAAAAAGACAAAAAATATTTCAATTTCAAATTTTGCCCCAATGCTCCCCCGGCGAGAGAAAACATGCTAATATACTGCCCCCTCAAGAGATTGGATGAAAACTCTGATTTTTGGGTGATCTCACGAAAAAAGAGGACAACGTGCCTGATAGGTCCAGATAGGCTCCAAGAGGTCAAAAAATCAGATAAAACACAAAAAATGGTGCAAAACGGTGTTCGGATGGACAAAAATGAGATTGGGCGTCCAAAACCCTAGTAGGACAGCTAAATGGGGTCAAAAACCCTAATTTTTAGGCTTAAATAGGCCTTGAGAAGCCACTTCCAATTCATTTTCATATTTAGCCTTAAGAGATTTTGCAAAATTGAGCTCCGACCCTTCATAGAAATGGCACAATGACAGCTCCCCATGCACATTTCGGATAGGGTACAGACGCATTAGAGGCTTCCTAGCATTAGACCACTAGTGAGTCAACTTGACCCGAGCTTTTTTTTAATTTTCGTGCTCATTTAATGTATTAAGAAACTTAGATTTTAGGAGTGGTGCCATATTAGACCGCTACAAATTTTAAACAGTGTCGCTTGGCGTCAATCTGCACCGCCATCGCGAGTAGCAACGTTGCCGTGTAATTTGGAGTTTGGGTTCAAATTCCAAACTGTGATGCCTTCACAAAGTGCATCACCGCGGTGCCCTTTAGAACTAGGGTTTCCTTCCAAACTGACCCACCATCCCAAACTGTGACACCATGGTGTGATTTGGGATTTTAAAGCTTATAGTGGCACAGTTTGAAGTTTGCAAACTACATCGCCATCACAAATAGCGATGCTAAAGTTGTTTCGAGATGTTGAGAAAAACCAAGATCAAGATTTTTTTCAATAAATTTTAACATGGTGACTTTCCTGATGCAGGAGGAGCCAAGAGAGATATACTCTCATGAGCATAGGTATCGAGAGATTTTTGGCCTTTTAAATTATTTGTCCAATCGAGAGCAGGAGCGCCTAGGAGAGATGGGAGATTGGTATATCACCTATGCATTGCTCGTGTAGACACACTTGGGCATGATGATGAAACTTGTTGAGAGGTGGCACAGTGATACCTCCTCATTCCACCTTTTGACAAGTGAGGCCATAGTCACACTAGAGGACATGTGGCAGATCTTGACACTACCTATCCATGACAAGTGAGTTATTTATGATATGGATGTTGGGAGGGAGGCATGCTACGACGTTATGGGCACTGATCAGATTGTATTCTATGAGGGCCAAATTGAGTTGGAGTGCCACAAGCCTATCATATCACCTTACCACCTATTCATTGCGGCCATCATATTGGGTCTTGTCGCACTACATCGGTGGGGCTGATACTTCAGTCTTAGATGGGAGCTCGCTTGGAAGCGCATGGTTCGGCGGCAACCAACACTATTTGCATGGGGGCCAATTTTGCTAGCCTCACTTTATAGAGATCTACATGAGTTTTCCCATCTGGATGGCAGGGCACTTGGGGCGGGGCTTACACTTCCGCATATCTGGGCATGGGAGCACATCCTCATGCTCCATCTGAGAGTTGTTCCAATTCTGATGGAACCAAATGATCCAATGGTCTAGCGATATAGAAGAGGTCTTTCATTTTTTCATATAGGATAGCATGGGATTCCTCATTGGAGGAGGGTCCTTGATGATATGTGAGTGTTCAAATGGTGGCCATACCTTGGGCAGCCAGCATGGTTTGATGATTTGCAACAGCTTTTCTTCGCATGTCGGGACAAACTTATGTAGGGGCGAGAGCACACGATGATTGAGATGTACTTGTCAGGTAGGGTTCAGAGACAGTTCGGTGAGCCACAGGATAGGTCATACAATCAGTACATGGCCATTTTTGTGAGGACTATGAGCCAAAGCTCCTAGGGCCGGTATATACCTGCCCATGAGATAGTTCAAAGTTTCATGCAACTAGTTGCTAGGCCATGGCCATATGACCCGGGATAAGCAGATCTAGGGACCACATAGGCCTATAGAGCTTGGTTTTGGCCACCACTTAGACTTATAGTTCTAGGGACACCATCTACTCAACAAAGAGCCAGAGGCAGGGGAGCAAGATGTGGCCAAGGGGACAGAGATCAGGACCAGGGAGGTGGTGGGCCACCACCAATTCATTAGGTTCAAGATCAGGGACCTTAGGATCACCCACGCTGAGATCCATAGGTGGGAGAGAAAAGACAAGATGCCCCTTGGTAGGACTAGGATCCAGGATGATAGGATAGGATCCCAACATCACCCAGAGATGGGGATCAGGACCAACCAATCGTGCAGCCACCTCTCTAGCCAAACCCTAGAGATGGTCATGTTTTGCAGTTACAGGCCCAGGTTCAGGCACTTACGACTATGAGGGATTATGCTAGAGCAGTGCAGGATTAGGCCATTTTGCAGAGACAAGCCATAGAGATACAGGCAGCACCTAAGATGGGCAGATGATAGTAGCTAGAGAGCATGGCTACATCCTCCTCCTGGAGCATAGTATCACTCTAAGCATACAAGGTGGTCATCCAAGAGGCTGACTATTACAGGCTATACTATTACCAGGTTGTGTCGAGGGCAGCTCGAGTCCCAAATTTCTCATAGAGGATAGGAAATAGGCTGACAAATGATCACGGTGAGAGAGCAGGTGGTGAGGGTAGCAGCCAGCAAGGCTAGCCTCCATTTTGATCTTGAGACAGGATTATTTTTGTGTCTGATGGGATCATTTTTGATAGCCCGATGGGCCATTTTGTACTTAATGACATTACATGTACATTCATCCAATTTTGAATGACAATGTATATTTTGATGAGATATATGATATGAGATGGCGATGTTTTGATATGATATGATATGTCCAATGTTTACTTAATGCTATATGAATGCTTTTTACCTTCTATATGCTATGTGATGCAATGATGTTATGATGTTACAATGTGCCTTATGTTTTATGTAATGATGCTAATGTGATGAGATGATATGATGTTACGATGTGCCCTATGTTCTATGTGATGATGCTAATGTGATGAGATGCTATTTTTTTTTCGTATCTTTCTGCTATGATGCGATGATGCAAGATGCAATGATTATGCGACTAACATATCTATATTATGCTCCTAGTGGATAAAATGCAATCTTTTTCCTTATCTTTTCTCATGCATTATATGGAGATGTATTTTATATGATGCTTATAATGATGTTATTTATGCATGTGGTCATGAATGTTATGACGATATTTATGATATGGTATTATGCTTTATATGGATGTATGTGTGAAATGCTTAGAATAAAAAATCTATATTATGTAAATGATGGAAACACAATGCATGTGATATGATTTAATATTTTCTATATGATATGATATGCAGTATGTTGATGGTTTTGTGGATGTAGGATGAATGCGACAATGATAGTGATTTTTTGATTAACTGTCATGGTACGATGTTAGTGCAAAAAGCAAGAGGTAGAAGGAAACAAGAGATTCCAACAAGACACAAGGGATGACAATGATGATGATTACTTGCTAAGGAGTTGGGATTTTCAAAGGACCGGTTACCTTATGTTTGATTACACACTTGGGCACGATGCATAAGGTATAAAGAACCAAGATGGCGTTGTACCTAGTGTGATGGACTTTGACTCAACAATTAGATAGGAGTATTCTTGTTCACACCTGGCATACGAAACCTTATTTAGAATGCAATTCAGATATTTCAAACATCTCAGGCTAAAACATAGAAAAGAAAGCTTTCCCATGTGGTCAAAAAGATGCCTAAAACACCCTCCATACACCTAAACAAAGCACTCATGATCAAGTTATATTACAAGAATATCCAACAAAAACAACAGATAAAAAGATAATGATCCCTGTCCCATTCCTATCTCTCTAAATCCTTTTGTTTGGACATCATCAAGAGGCCCTTCGAATGACCGCAATAAGATAAATCAAAAGACAAAGATAAAGTAAATAGACAAGCTAATGTTCTTCAATACCACTCTAAGCCAAGACTAAACTACGGTGGTGCCTGATGTTGATGTTCATTGTAGGAAGGATGCATCCTAGGACATGATGATATCAGATGATTGATATGGGACTGATTGAATGATAGGCTATTGACACAAAGAGTTGACTAACTTGTTTACATACTAACCTAGACTTGAGATTTTGATGTTTTGGTTTTTGCTTTTGATCTACTAGACTTGGTTTTGATTGTTTTACCAAAGGTTGGGGATGACGATTGATTTATTATGAGTGTTGTTTATTGCGGGTGAAAGCGAGATGAGACGGATGGATTTTTCAAATATTTGGATGTTTTTGATATTTTTTGAAATATTTTGAGGTTATTTTTGGTATTTTCAAGATTTTACAAATGTTTTGATTTTTTGGATTTTCCAATGTTTTGGGGTTTTTTGAGATTTCAACCAAGAGACTAACCTAAGGACCTATCCTAGGGGTCGGGGCTGATCAACAGATTAGCCTTTCCTACATTATACACATAGAGACCACATAGTTCGGTGACCAGACTTCGATTATTGATGAGATATGAACAAATGGATTGCCGTTTATTATGACGAACTCCTAAAGGACTGATATAGAGGGATGATCAAAGATCAACCTTGCCTACGTTCAAGGCTTAGAGACCCGTAGTTCGAAAAAGACAACTCTATTTTTTGACTTTTTAACTACCTATTTTTGGATTTTTGATGTTTCAAATGTTTTTGGATTTTTGGTTTTACAAATATTTTGGGGTTTTTTTATTTTGCGATGTTTTTGGATTTTTGGATTTTTTTATGTTTTTGGATTTTTTTTATTTTTAGGGACCTCAAGAACATACATGAATCTAATCCGATGAGAACATGCCCCCAACGTGATGTAATAGACTATTCCGATAAAGGCAGGACAAACAGACCTTGAGAATGGGCTGAGTAGTACCAAGAGGGATCATGACATGAACACAAGACCAAGCTAGGATGCAGATGTCAAATGGATGTGTGATTGATGGATGGATGATGCAGAATGAGTCATGATGATCCTGGTGGATGGAAAGTGCTTATTTACACAAGGCATATGTTTTCCAAGTTTTCACCGAGGTACTTGCCCAAAGTGCCACCAAAGTGGTTTTCACTAGAGAACAATTTTTATCTTTACCATTTTTTAATTCTTTTTTCTGATTTTTTTGGATTTTTTATTTTTTGAATTTTGTGTTGTCACCAAGACGCCTGTTTTCCAGGTTTTCATCAAGGTGACCATTTTTTCAAGACATTTTACAACTTTTTTTTGTATTTTAGGTTCTATACCTTGAAAGATTTAGGCATAAAACTTTTTGAGATGGGAGTTGTTCATGGGCTCTTGTAGAGGTTCCCCTTCCAATGTTGACAATTGATATGCCCCTGACTTGTAGCTCATTGTGATGATGAATGGTCCCAATCACTTAGGTTCAAATTTACCTTTGTCGTTTGGATTTGGGACGTTCTTCTAATTCTCCTTTAGGACAAGTTCTCTAACTTGAAATGTCTGACTCTTGATCTTCTTGTTATAGCTCCTCTTTAGTCAATTTTGATAGACTTGCAAATGATTTAATGCTTCCATATGTCACTCATCTAGTAGCTCCAACTCCTTCAGTCTTGATACTTGGTACTCTTCATCCATGATGAGGTTTTGCAGTGATATTCTCACTGATGGGAGCTCGATCTTGATGGGAAATATGGCTTCTAATTCGTTGACCAGGGAGAATGGGGTGGCACATGTGGGTGTGTGGATGTTGGTTTGATAAGCCCAAAGGGCGAGATTCAGTTGCAAATTCCAGTCATGACTTGCATCATTGACTGTCTTCTTGAGGATCTTCAAGATTGTTTTATTGGTGGCTTCTACTTGGCCATTGCCCTAGGGATAGTGTTGTGTGGAGAAGCAATGTTAGATTTTGAATTTGTCACATAGGTCACGGACCTCCTGATTTTTGAATAGTGTCTCATTATCTGAGATAATTTCTTGTGGGACACTGTAGCAGCATATGAGATAGTTCAAGATGAACTTTCATATCTGCTTCCTAGTTATATATGTCATTGGTATGGCTTCCACCCACTTTGTAAAGTACTCATTGGTGGTAATGATAAAGTTGTGGCCATTGGATGAGGTGGGAGTGATTTTTCCAATGAGATCAATCCTCCATTATGAAAAGGGCCATGGTGTGACAATTGGATGGAGCTCTTGAGCTAAAGCATGGATGAGGTCCCCATCCTACTGACATTGTAAACACCTTCTTACATAGTCATGTGCTTGCCTTTCCATAGTAGGCCAATAATACCCTGTCCTCAGAAATTTCTTAGCCACCCGAGTGTGAACCACAAATCCCATTATGTACCTCAGTTAAAGCAATCAAGGTTTCTTTAGCATTTAGGCAACGTAATAAAGTTCCCTCTATGATCTTATGGTACAAGGTATTTCCTAGGATGACAAACCTAGATGTGTTTTTGACAAAGGATTTCTCGAGGTTTGACATTATGTCAGCTGGAAGGACTCCTATTCTTAGATATGTGTAAATGTCATGGTACCAAGGATCACTAGGACCAATGATTTCGCACATGAATTCTGACTCTAGTACCTCGAATGCAAGCACAAGAAGTTTCTCTACCAGGAATTCATGTGTTCGGGATGTTGTGAGGGATATCTAATAGGGATCCAATCATTGCCATGGTGTCTGTTGCTCTGTTGTTTGCTCTGGGAATATGCTCAAATGTGATTTTAATGAAGGATTCTTTAAGATTCTCCACCAATTTATTGTATGGAGTCAGCTTATCATCCTTTATTTCGTATTCATCATTCACTTGATTTATTATTAGCTGGGAGTCTCCATATACTTTGAGGGTCATGATGTGCCACTACACTACTATTCTGAGACCTATGGTTAAAGCCTCATATTATGCAATGTTCTTAGTGCAAGGGAATGCCAATTTGTAGGATCTAGGTATTCAGTCTCCCTGTGGGGTGATGAAGAAGACATTGGCTCCTTATCCATGTTGTGTGTAGGAACCATCAAAGTATAGTTTCCAGTGGTTGGCTATGTTGAGATTGAAGATGGATTCATTTGGAAACTCTAATATGAGTGGATTCTCTGAATAGATGGGTGCTTCTACGAGCTGATCTGCGATGACCTGACCTTTGACTGGTTTATGTTCTATGTATTCAATGTTGTACTCTAATAGAATCATGACCCACTTAGCCATCCTTCCTGTGAGCATTTCTTTTGATAGTAGGTACTTGAGGGGGTCGATTTTGGTGATGAGTTTGATTTTGTGTACCAACATGTAATGTCTAAATTTTTGTGAAGCAAATGCTACTGCTAGATAGGATTTTTCAATGAATGAGTAGTTTAACTCATGCCTGACCATTGAGCAGATGATGTAATAGATATCCCTCTCTGTCCCATTTTCATCATGTTGAGCCAAAAGAGCACTGAGGGCTACTGTTGTTGTTGATACATAGAGGATTAGTGGATTTCTTGGGATCAGTGGCATGAGGACTGAAGGTGTGAGAAGATATTCTTTGATTTTGTTGAAGGATTCCTCACACTTGTCATTCCATTTGTACGCTACTCCCTTGTGAAGTAGGTGAGAATATGGGTTTTGCTTGTCTACCAGTTGTGCTATGAATCTGTGGATGGACTAAAACCTGCCTTAGAGGCCTCTTAGCTGTTTTAATGTTTTGGGTGCCTCCATCTCGACAATTGCTTTTACCTTAGCTGGGTCTATTTCAATACCCATCATTGACACTATATCCCAATATCTTTCCTAATTGTACGTTGAAGACACACTTCTTTGGATTTAGGTAGACCTTGTATTCCTCTAGCCTGTCAAAAATAGCACTCAAGGTTACTATGTGATCTTTCCTCTTTCTGGATTTTTCTAGTATGTTATCAATGTAATCTTCGATAGTTTTGTGGATCGTGTCATGAAATATTAACATCATGGCTCTTTGGTAGGTAGCCCCAACATTCTTTAGGTTGAATGGAATCATGTTCTAGCAGTAGGTCCCCCATGGGCAAGTGAAAGTTGTTTTGTGTTGGTCTTCTTTGGAAATCATTATTTGGTTGTACCTAGAGAAACTGTCCATTAGAGAAAGCATTTCATGTCCCATTGTACAATCATGTCAATGTTAGGCAATGTGAAATCATCTTTCAGACATGATTTGTTCAAGTCTCTGAAATTCATGCAGATTCGAATGCCCCCATCAAGTTTTGAAATAGGAACCAAGTTTGATACACACTTGGGATACTCAATTGGTCTTATGAATCCTGCATCAAGTAGTTTCTTCAATTCTATTTTGACTAGCAGTGAGATCTGAGGATGTGTTTTTCTCAATTTTTGTCTGACAGACTTTGCTTCAGGATACACTACTAGATGATGGACCACAATCTCTGGATCAAGTCTGGGCATGTCATCTTGGTTGTTGATATGTGGTTGTCATTGATGTCAACACTATTAGAATTTGGTGTACTAGAGGTTGTCTATGTCGAGGATATTGAGAATATTGTAAAAGAAAGTATTCTAGGTTCCCACTAGAACTATGTAGGTCATGAAGGTGCTTTGTTCTATACGTTGAAGATTAGCTTGTGTGGATTAAAGGGTTTATTGTTGAATGTTTCTAGATCATCTACCAGAAGTTTCAAAGGTCCGCATGAAGTTTTGAATGTGTTGTGGTCTGACATGTTTCTTTGGTCTCTGTCAATATTCCTGAATGAAGATTGTGTGATTCTAGTAATCTCAACTATTACAGATGCTTCTATGTTGTTTCTTGATGCTCTTGGATGTCTCTAGATCATTCTTTATCTTTGTGCTACATCCACATTACTCGGAGAGCTTGTGGTTGAAGATCTTTTCTTATGCATGCTCGGTTTTTCATGTTCTTGGCTAACATGTTGGTGGTAGCATGTTGTGGATCTTCGTGGAAAAATTAATTAAAGTATTTTTTTGTTGGAAATATTAATTTGGGTCTCCACTATGTTGTGGCTGACCTTGGTGGTTTTGCATTGGAAATTTAATTGTAAATTTGGGCCGACATTGAAAATATGTCTTATTTTTCTGGCCAACTAAGTTGTGATGAAATCCCATGAGGCAGATATATAAGAGCGATTGGTTGAGAAAAGTTAGTGTGTGCATAAGTGTGAATGTATGCCAAAGAAAGTGTAAATGTGCATGTTGATGGTGTTTCCTACACAACAACAACTCAAACAGAATATGATATCATATCTCTCTTGAAAGGTAAATCTCTATCAGCAAGCCTCAAGAGATAACCCCAAGGTCTCTAATTTCAGGTCTTGAAAATGCAAAACAACTCAGTGATAAATGTGAAAATACTTGTAATCACAAAGGGCCCTACAAATGAACAATGTTGGAAGTGTACTTTCATCAGATATAACAATATGGTGATGCTTTCAATCCTAAAACTAACCCAGATTCAAAAGAAATAACAAAAGAGAAGGTTGAGAGAGATTTTTATTCTAACTCCTAGGATCAATCACAATAATGATAAATGTTGCAAATGGACAGATCCCCAATAAAACCAATCTCTGCTTGATCAAGGACAAGCCCACAACTTTACAGAAATGGTGCAATCTTCTAAGGAAACTGAAGATTTTTAGACTATGAATATTCATTCATGTACCCACTAACTAGCGTAATGTAAACAAGCATCCACAGTTGAACTTATCACAAAATAAGGCCCAGACTAACTTTACACAACTTACAATCAGAAAATTGCTAAAAGTATGTACTAGAGATCGATCAACATCATTCACATTTTACCATTATTGCAAAAGAACTGAAATCTAACATCTAACATTGAGAATTGAGAACAAGAAACCATAAATTGTCAAAGATAAATATATTTTTTTCCAAATCAACAACCCAATTGCATTAATTTCTCCAGCATTACATAACAATTTCTAGTCTCTCTCCTCTCCCACAACTACTGACTTATCTAACTTAGCCAATTCTGGCTTTTTACAGCCTCTAATCGACTATTCTCTAACCTAGTCTAACCTCTTACAAATGAGAAGGCACTAGCCTTTTATAGAAAATTACATTTTGAATCAAAGGCTAGGATTAAGTCAATCCAATGGCATAAATTACACTTCTAGAAGCATCAAGCTATTACATTTAATTTGGGAGCTCATAGTACATCATCATCCAATTGCATAAAAGCAGTTACATCATGGAACAATGAGAAAACAATATTATGCCAACTTGTCATTAATGAAAATTCTAATTGGATGATGAAATTAACTTCACATGTCTTTCAGAAACTCCTTCCAACTATAGATAGTTTGGGCATGAATTCTTATGTAGGCCCCACTTTTAATATTTGAATTAAACTCTTCCAGATTTCCCTTTTGGCACGAATCCATATGCAAGTCCCCTTTTTATTTATTTAATCTTGAAAAATAGATGTCATCATTAGTAGGTCACATGTTATAAGAAAATCCCATCCATAAAATATCCAAATTAAACTTGAAAATTTTGGTTTTTAAAGAAAATTTTCCATTTTTGGAAATTTTCTATTTTTGGAAATTTTTTATTTCAAAATTTTGTCCATTTCAAAAATTTTCATTTTCCAGAACATTTTAAAATTTCAAGGAAAACATTTTTTGTTTTGGAAATTTTCCATTTTGGAAAAAAATGCATTTAGGAAAAATTCCATTTTGAAAAAAATCTTTTTGGTAAATTTTGGGATGATGTGGTCTTAAAATTTCCAAAAATGGAAATTTTGGGATTTTGAGGGTTTCTTGGAAATTTCCAAAAGTGGAAAATTTTGGGATTTTGAGCCCTTCGCGGAAATCAGGCCATAGAGGAAATTCAGGGATTTCCTAGGGTGAGGGAATTACGCGGGATGCATGAAATCCCTGAGAGTACAACAATTATGGAAATCCAAGAGGTTGACAGAAATCAGAGATTTCCGCATAGGGAGGAAATACCTGAATTCCATGCAAATTCAAAATCCACTAAAACTCAACCTTTTTTCTAGAAGGAATTTTCAAAAAATTCAAAAAGCAACCCTACCTATTTTTTCGTCCTCTATCCATGGTTGCAAAAAAGATATTCTAAAAAAAATTCATTTTTGAAAAATTTTGGGATTTTGAGGGGTCTTGGAAATTTCAAAAATAGAAATTTAAGGGATTTCCATCAAGGACCGAAATACCTTAAATCCAGGCAGGGTCAAAATCCCCTAAACCTCATAACTTTTTTTCTATAAGGAATTTTCAAAAAAATCAAAAAGCAACCTAACCTAATTTTTCATCCTTTATCCACGAGTGCAAAAAAGATTTACATATAACATTGAAAATTCACTTCAAAATCCCCATTTTCAAATTCCAAGATAGGTGAATTTCCCCTAGAGCCTCAAAATATTGCCGTCATCAAACCTAGTCTAGACTTAATCCCAAAATAACCTCCCAAGAAGAGAAAAACCAAAATTTGACCAAGCCAAGAGGTAGAGATGCATGAATAAAGAGGCTCTTTGCCTTTGGTGGGACGTCTGTGTGAAAATTGCACAACAAATGGCGACTCCTGTTACGAAAATGCTCTAGAACATTCTGATGATGAACAAGGAGCATGAACCCAGAATTTTTGGTTTCGATCTCCTTATCAGGAAAACAAATCAAAATGCAAGATTAAATAAAATCAGGACCAAAGGTAGATTGAACCTTCCATAAACTAAAAATCCAAGTGTGTGCAAGTGAGTTCATTTCCCTCCTTGAGCTACTGCAGAAACCAAGCTCAGACAAGTTAGGCTATGTAAAGATTCTAGCTCCAAAAGCAACCTGGATAGAGCCTCACTACCAGTCAAGTGTCCATAGCCCCGACGAGGCTATCGTTGTGATTCTCTTGAACATAGCTCTACTACCAGCCAGGCATCCATAGCCCCAATAGAGATATTCAGATACCTATGATAAGTTGAATTCACTCTTTTGATATTCAATATTTTCCTTTTCTTTTCTTTTCTAGTATTCTTTTCTTTATACTTTTTCATTTCAACCTATGAACAATGAAGTTCACACTCAGGGTTGAGAACCACAGTGGCGCTAAAGCATAAATAGTATTTTTCACCTAACATGACCTTACAAGGAGCCTAATAGCAACCTCAAGATTCTTAAGATGTATGAAAGATATAAGATTTTAGAATACTTTGGGTTCAAATCAAACCAATGACCCATCCTCTTTAAATCAAACATTCAAACTGGTTGACACTAACAAAAGATCTCGGTCATCCATTCAAGACACATGATTAAAGTTCATCAATGAAACACTCAGAACAGTCCTAGAAAATGAAGAATTATTGTGCAGGAAAGACACTTCCCCAACCAACAAATAAAGAAACCCAAGCCAGAGAAGTAAAGCAACAACCAAACCAAAACCCAAAGAAAACCTAAACTAACCAAAACAAAAGCAAACTAAAAGCCAAGCAAAGCAATCTAAACTAAAGCCAAAGCAAACTAATCCTAAAGAAATCTATCATAAAGAAAGCAAAAACAAACTAAAGCAAAAGAAAAGTAGAGCAAGCTGCATTTATTCAAATCCAAATTATGTACAAAGAGACTCAAAATGACTCATGATCAGATAAGGTGAACTGAATCCCACCCCCATATAGTTAATCAATACACAAACAAGCAGTAATGTAATGGCAACAGTCCTCAAGAACGAAAATTTGTCTTTATACTCAACAAAATAAATATCCACATTGAAGCATTCAAACTCAACCTCATAATCAGGAATAATCAATAGTTGAGGTAACTCATTGTTGATGTTCTTTTTATGCACTTCTCAACACAGGCAGTGCGTAGTTGCACTACCTCTCTTGAAAGACAATCTTCCACAATCAGATTGCAGAAAACTATCCCAAGGTCTCTAATGTAAGGTCTTGATAGTGCTTGGGATATCTTAGTTGTTTGATGTGATTTTGCTGGAATCACAAGGCGGTCTTACAGATGGATTACAAAGTGGGGGAGTTGGGTCTTGAAACGGAGTTCTTAAGATGGGAGAGTTGTTGTGCGTTTGTTGTAGCTTCAAATAGTAGTCTTGAACTCCATTTTTGTTATTGGATTTAGCTTTACAATGTGCAATGAATCTTAGCATAGGTCACTCATTAAATAAAATGAAAAAAGGAAGGGAAGAGAGGAGGTTCCTGGATCTACAATTAATTGTGAATAGTGATAATGGAGTTCCTACAATGGACAACTTCTTGGAAACAATATTCCACTTAACCAAAAATCTCACAGTCTCATGGAGTTTGTGCTATCTTCTAAGGTTTGCAAATATTTCGTCTTTCATTCACCAGGTGCATGCATGAACAAAGATGAAAGTTTGGAGCAGCTTTGAATTTAAGTCCAAACTAACTTTACACAGCTATCTACCATCAGCAAACAACAAAAATTATGGACTAAGAAGGCATCTACACTGCAGGGATTTCACAAGCACAAAATAGCATTCCTAAAATCTACCAAAGGAAGAAAATAGTTAACTAAAATAGCAATGCAAATCTAAGTCAAGCATCTAACAATGGAGGTTGAATCAAGTAACATGTAAGAAACTCTGAAAATGTACCAAGTCAATGTATTTTCATTATAAATTTCTGCAGCATGTCTTTACAACAACTCAACTCTCTTTTCAAATAAGAGGAGAGCCCTATTTATAGTGCCCCAAAAGTCAAATGAATGGCCAGGATTAATTCTCATTGTGTGGCCAAGATTCCTTACAAAATAGGGTTTCACCAACCCTCAATATTTTATAATTTAAAATTACATTTTGTCCCCTTTCCCCTATTTTGTCCTCTAGTGACGGCACTGTAGCATTTTGTCCTTTTGTTTATTGTTGTTTTACTATAGCTACTCTTTAGGGGGGCTCTTTATCATCATCTGGGTTGTCCTCCTACTTCTTAGAGGTTGTGTATTCTATGAACTTTATGATGACTGGCCGAAGTTTTCCTACTTCAACGATCTCATACTGTAGCACCTGGTAGCTCCACTCTTTTGCATTATCTTCCAACCTCTTCCAGTCCTCATCTTATTTTGGGCCTTGGTCTCTAAATAGCTCTGATTGATCAAAGGCATGGGTAGCAAAACTCATGAACTCTACTATTATTTCACTAGACATCCCGTTCTCCATTTTTTTTTGGAAGTAAGGCTTCACCTTCTCTGGATCCATTTGCACTGCGGGCATGTCATATTCCATCATCAGCTTGAGGTATCGGGCACATTCCACTTTGATTTCCTTGATCCACTGCTGATTTATTAATTTCTTGCAGCCTATAGGGTTACCATCCCACGCCGCCTGGCACTCCTCAATGGTAGGCATTTCCATTTCTTGAAATGTGGGAATATGAAATGTTTTTGTGATTCCTCCAGCCGACATGTCGACAAGAATGTTACCGTCCCTATCAACAATTGTCTTTGTGTTGGGTTGATACACCTGTCGACAAGCCATGACCAATTCAGGGGCCACGAGGGATGGGGGGAAGCCCGCAACTTTCACGATTCCACTCTATCTTATCAATCTTTCATTTTTTGTTGTTGGATTGACCCTAACCCTTTGTGTAAATTCGTTAATATTGATGTAGCCTATGTTGGTGTTGGTGATTTCCTTCCAATCCATGGTAACCTTTGAGTGCAGAGGCTCACCCTAGAATTGGTATTTCATTTGGTCTTTGTCTTCTTTCCCTCGAGGAGTTTTTCCTAACTTCTTTCCTTTGTCCTTTTCGACGGCTGCCCCCGAAGGTCCCGCACCCGATTCCATATATTTTGTAAGTGAAGGCGTAGTAAGTGCAATTGATCATGAAAGCATTTATGTTAGTCAAAATCCCAAAGATGAAATCCATTTTAAATAATCTATCAAGCATAACATGATACTTTTACCTCCCAATGCCATTGGTCTTTTGATTGAGGGCTTTGGGACAGTCCGGGCCCAGAGGGCCGGACTTCCCTGGAAAGAATGCTGTTTGGGAAGGAAAACAAGGCAGAACAATCTAGGAGATTCATTCCAATTGAATTTTGATAATTTAAAAGGTTCACAATGGAGAGGACCAAGATTCAACATGTGGGTCGAGATCAGATTTTGGATTTGGGCTCATTTGGATTGGTTTAGGAGGATCCGGAAGTACAAGGTCAGAAAGCCATCTGGAGATGGCCTTTTGAAACACCCACGTAGGAACAGAGTTCTGTAGATGAAACTTCGGGGTCTAGGGCTCGGAGGATTGAAGGGCGGCCAGAAGATTACAATTTTCAGTTTGAGCGCTCGGGCCTGAGGCACTGGGTAACTACCCAACCTTTGTCGTTCGGAACGGCTATTGCCAGACGAAAGTCCAGAAGGGGCGGCCTAGTGGATCGGACCCGGCATGAGGGTTGGATGGAAGATTTTGATTTTGAAACTCACGATGGTCGAGAAGATGGAGCCCGGAGCTCGGAAGGGCGGGTAAGATTTTTCATTTCAAAACGATGGATGAGGGATGGAGTCCCAGACGGGGGAGCCCAACATGATCAAGGTCATTCAAGGTTCAACAGAGTTTTCCAACGGTGAAAGGAAGCTCGGGATCTAGGAGGCGGAAAGATGTCAAGCACCTGTCGTTTGCGATGGCGAAGACCACACAGAGTCGCCAAGAGAAATTGATGTCGCCACAATGTCTTGGCGAAGGAATTATGTCCTGCCGAAGATAAGGAGCCTCGAGGTAGTATTCCCCATCAGAGAAAGGTCTCCCCAACCCGGTGATGTCTCTCCAACCTGCTTCATGCTCGGCCAAGGATGGGGGGTCAGCATAAGGTCTCAACGACTTCTCTTGGTCTCGCCGACTAGCAATAGAACATGAGAGACCTTCGGTGTGAGAAAGATATAGTCACAACGAACATATGGACTTGGGAAGTCTTTCGGTGAAGCGTCTGAGTTCGGCTAGAGGTCCTAGCGACTACGTTATGTCTCGCCGATGAAGAGTTCCATTGGCATAACCTCTTGCCGACATTATGAAGTTACCCCGATAGAAGATCTAGGCTCACCAAGAGAAAGGTTTCGCTATGAATTCCTGGCAACCATTAGGAGTCTAGCCAAAAGTGAAGGCTTCAGCAAGAGTAATGAGCTCATGGTAAGGTCTCAGCGAAGCATGAATGTCTCCCTGACAGAAGATCACTCGACAAGAGCAGGATATGTTTGGAAAAAGGTCTCATCAAAAGGGGGAGGTCTCAGTGACAGAACGAAAGATTAGCAAGATGAAAGGAGCCCGCTATGAGCTCTTGGCGATAGGGTTTGTCTTGCCGACAGAAAGACTTCGGCGTGAGAATTACTGCATCCTGGCGATCAAATACAAATGCACGAAAGGTTTTAGCAAGACACAAGATGACCTACATAACATCTCACTGACCTCGAAGGGTTACAGTGACTAAAAGAATAGAGCTCGATGAAAGAAAAAGTGCTCGATGGGAGGTCTTGCTGAAGGACGGATGTCTTGGCAAAGCAAGATGACTATCGGTAAAGCTACTGGATCCCACTATGACCTCCTGCCGACTAGGGCTAGTCTTGCCGACAGCGAATATGAACAAGCATGTCGATGAGACATTTTCTTACAAAGTAAGGTCTCAGTGAATCCTCCTTGTCTCGCCAACAGAGTAGCTTAGGGAGAACAAGGTGCATCCGCCAAGGGGTCTATTGTAACATCTCGCTGAAAGCAACAGGTCTTACCGATAAAGGGAAATAATTGAGGAAGGGGAAGACAAGCCCCATTAGCTATTAAAGAGCAGTGAGAGCACAAAAATATGGATGCGGAACCCCATAGACCCAGGACTGAGAGAGCTAAAGGTTGTTTCAAAATTTATGGATTTTCGCTAGGTCTCAGCCAACAAAGGGAGCATGCAGGCCTGAGGGGCACAAATGCCCCTGCGAAGAATGGCCGCGCGGGGATAAAGCTCTGAATTAATCATGAGGGTGCTATGTTGGTTTTCTCAATTTTCGAGGACATGGGTTTTGTTTGTTGTGCCATATTTCATCATTCACATGTCCTTTTGATCATTCTTGTTCATTTTAAGCTTTAGAAATCATGAAAACATTGTTCAAGAGGGTGAACAGAAAACCTACCTCGAACACTCGATGTAGCAAGGCGTGGGATCCACCAGCGATCGGCAAGTGAAGGCAATGGGCAATGATCGAAGGAGGTTTCGAAGATGGTGGACTCCCCTCTGGAAATCTTTGATCTCTTACTATGACACTAACAAGTGAGAATGATAGGCTTCGGTAAGCAATTTATACCCCAACCGCCATTAATGGCTACATTGAATGCAAGTACAGTAGAAATTTGGGTCGGTGTATTTAAATTCACTAACGGCAACGGGAGACCCAGGGTCCAGAGGCCAGGAGGGCGCAGGGCGACAGGCATTTGGAAATTTCAACTCGGAGGGGTCGGCGGCAGCAAAGAGGGAGTCGGGGCCTGGAGGGCGAAGTTTCGCTAGAGGTCTGCCATTAGGAACAGCGAAACCTTGACGGAATTCTAGACGTGAAAGTTTGGGCCTAGAATGTTCGAAAGTAGCCAAGATTTCCTCGTAAACCTTCAGACGGCGATGACGAAGTCGAGACCCTGGGTCCGAGAAGATGCAACCCATCTGCTATCGGGAATGGTGGACACAACAGGGAAACCCGAAGGGGTGGGCCTGGCCAGGCCCAAGGCCACTGGCAGAGGCAAATTGCCAGAGAGACCCCACAAGGTGCCAAAACTTGCCAAAACGAGCCAAGGGGAAGCATGGTCAACCTATGATGAAACTTTGGAAGAACATTGACCATCTGGGGCACAAAAATGGGGCATGCAAAATGAGGCAGCGACAAAAATGACCCAGCAAGGCCAATGAAAAAGAGGGTCCTCGTTCCGAACGAGGCATGTGTGCTAAGGGCACAACACTCATTAGTACCATGATTAACCCATATGCACGTTGTCTTTCCTAAACCTCCATAATCAAATTGATAAGATTTAGAATTTTTAGCAAGGAAAGAAACAACCTAATGTTGTATTGTTGTAGACTAAATGTGGTATTCACCATTCTTCAATTGTGGAGAGCTAACATCTATATCATCAAGAGGTCTCTACTGCTTGTACATCAATCCCCTCATGTTGGAAACATGCAAAATAGAATTGGAGGCATCACTATGTAGTGCAAAGTGAAATTTAGATTGAACAAATCTAGAATTATCAAAATGGAACTTTTCACCTGTTAGAGTTTCTTCATGAGGTATCAACGACGAAAGTGCAAAAGCATTGTCCTATACAAGAAATTTCTCAACAGGATGTTCATCAGAAGGCATCACAAACTAATCTTCAGGCACAATTTTACCTCTAACAACATGGTCAAACCCATCGATTATGACTGTAGCATCATTGTTTTCAACATCATTCAAAACTTCCTGCACATTAGTATGAACCGCATTAGCTACCTTATCATTAATTCTTAAAATTTGTGAGTTTTTGGTGCTTAATTCATCAACAGACAGAGAAAAAAGAGAATTTGATAAATGAGAGAACTCCTTGAATTCTTCCTTTGTTGGCAGTAGTTCAGGCTCTTGATCATAGTTATTAGGAATGTTGACTCCTCCATTAAGTGCTTCCTCATGTTCTTCAAGACATCCATCAGCAACTTGTTGACCTTCCTCTATCAGAGACTTGTTTGATGTATCTTTTTGTATATCCCTCGTATGTTGTGGCAGTTGCACTTGTTCTTTCACCTCTTTTATGGCTACCTGGCACTAGAAGCATGTGAATTCTTAATGCTCTTCCTCATGTATCCTGCACCAAGCTAGTAACAACAAGTCCTCTAGGGAGACCCTATAACTCAAGCTTGACCAATCTTTTGTAATTTTGACAACAAACTCTTCAAATCTAGTTTGTACTGAATCTTCATCCTGGATGGGAGGAACTTGTATGGTAACTCCTCTCTCTTACAACCCATCCTCCACTATATTTTTAGAAATCTAACTATCCTCTACAGGAACATCCTCCTTGATCTTTATAGATAGTTCTTCACTTAAATGTTCCTCTATTAACTCTAATGCCTCAGATTTGTCTTCCTTATAATCAGTCCCTTCTAGAGCCACCTCAACATCCGTTGCAACATCATTTCTAGATTTAGAATTTGTTGGCTTCTCTGTAGTGCATTCTTTGTTTAACTTTTCTTTCCACTCTAGGTATCTTCCAACTTTAATGATGATGTCCACACATGAACAGTAGGTGAACTTTGAATGGGCTGCATCATGAACTATGCACCATTTAGATGAGATGAAATCTTGTAAACACCTACCACCACCAAGTTGATCTTCAACTATCTGTGTAAATGTCTCAACTGCAACATCGATAAACTCTAAATCTATAGAAGCTAGTGGTTCAAGCAAGTTTTGCATGAAAATACCTCTTTGCAATATCCTTTCGATTTTACCCAAAAGGTCCAAGCACTCCCATTCACTGTGCCTATAGGTATTATGAATTATGCACTTGTCTGACAATGCATAGCGATGCAAACCCTTACTATTCCAGAGATCCAATCTCTTATTCAAAGACTAACAAAGTTGAGGAAAATCAATCTAAAGACCATTTCCATCATGAAAAACATAAGACTATTTTTCCATCTTGACTCAAAACTTATACGTTCAGATTTAGAGATCTATCATATCTCAGATTTTCAACATAAAGGCTCATTCAACTTCCAGCAATGTCACCTTTGTTTTTCCCTCCTTCTAGCGCCAATCTGTTGATGGTGTTTTCTGCATAGCAACAACTTAGATAGAATATGATATCCTATCTCTCTTGAAAGGTAAATCTCTATCAACAAGCCTTGAGAGATAACCCCAAGGTCTTTAATGATAGATCTTGACAATGCAAAACAACTTAGTGATAATTGTGAAAATACTAGTAATCACAAAGGCCTTACAAATTAACAATGTTGGAAGTGCACTTTCATCAGATGTAACACTATGGTGATGCTTTCAATCCTAAAACTAACACAGTTTCAAAATAAATAACAAAAGAGAAAGTTTTGAGAGAGAGATTTCTATTCTAACTCCTAGGATCAATCACAATAATGATAAATTCTGCAAATGGACATATCCCTAATAAAACCAATCTCTACTTGATCAAGGACAAGCACACAACTCTGCAGAAATGGTGCAATCTTCTAAGGAAACTGGAAATTTTTAGACTATGAATATTCATTCACATACCCACTAACTAGCGCAATGTAAACAAGCATCCACAGTTGAACTTAGCACAAAATAAGGCCCAGACTAACTTTACACAACAATTTACAATTAGTAAATTGCTAAAAGTATGGACTAGAGATCGATCAACATCATTCACATTTTACCATTATTGCAAAAGAACTGAAATCTAACATCTAACATTGAGAATTGAGAACAAGAAACCATAAACTGTCAAAGATAAATACAAAGTTTGCCAAATCAGCAACCCAGTTGCAGTAATTTATCTAGCATTACATAACAATTTTCAGTCTCTCTCCTCTCTTACAACTTCTAACTTCTCTAACTTAGCCAATTTTGGATTTTTATAGCCTCTAATCGACTATTCTCTAACCTAGTCTAACCTCTTACAAATGAGAAGGCACTGACCTTTAATAGAAAATTACATTTTGAATCAAAGGCTAGGATTAAGTCAATCCAATGGCATAAATTACACTTCTAGAAGCATCAAGCTATTACATTTAATTTGGGAGCTCATGGTACATCATCATCCAATTGCATAAAAAGAGTTATATCATAGAACAATGAGAAAACAATATTATGCCAACTTGTCATTAATGAAAATTCTAATTTGATGATGAAATTAGCTTCACATGTCTTCCGAAAACTCCTTTCAGTTGTAGACAGTTTGGGCATAGATTCTTATGTAGGCCCCACTTTTAATATTTGAATTAAACTCTTCCAGATTTCCCTTTTGGCATGAATCCATATGCAAGTCCCCTTTTTTATTTTTTTAATCCTGAAAAATAGATATCATCATTAGTAGCTCACATGTTATAAAAAATATCATCCATAAAATATCCAAATTAAACTTGAAAATTTTGGTTTTTTAAGAAAATTTTCCGTTTTGGAAATTTTCTATTTTGGAAAAAATTCAATTTCAAGAATTTTCATTTTCAAGAACATTTTAAAATTTCAAGGAAAACATTTCCATTTTGAAAATTTTCCATTTCGGGAAAAAATGCATTTCGGAAAAATTTTCATTTTGGAAAAAATCATTTTTGGAAAAAAAATCCATTTTGGAAAATTTTGAGATTTTGAGGGGGTCTTGGAAATTTCCAAAAATAGAATTTTTGGGATTTTGAGGGGCTATTGGAAATTCCCAAAAATGGAAAATTTTGGGATTTTGAGCCCTTCGTGAAAATCAGGCCACAGAGGAAATTTGGGGATTTCCTAGGGTGAGGGAATTACGCGGGATGCATGAAATCCCCAAAAGTGCAACAATTATGGAAATCCAAGAGGTTGACGGAAATCAGAGATTTCCGCATAGGGAGGAAATACCCGAATTCCATGCAAGGTCAAAATCCCCTAAACCTCATAACTTTTTTTCTAGAAGGAATTTTCAAAAATTCAAAAAGCAACCTTGCCTAATTTTTCGTCCTCTATCCATGGGTGCAAAAAAGATTTTTGGAAAAAAATTCAATTTTGGAATTTTTGGGTTTTGAGGGGTCTTGAAAATTTCCAAAATGGAAATTTCAGGGATTTCCATGGACGGAAATACCTGAAATCCAAGCAGGGTCAAAATCCCCTAAACCTCAACTTTTTTTCTAGAAGGAATTTTCAAAAAATTCAAAAATTAACTCGGCCTCATTTTTCGTCCTTTATCCATGGGTGCAAACAAGATTTAAATATTACATTGAAAATTCACTTCAAAATCCCCATTTTCAAATTCCAAGACAAGTGAATTTCCCCTAGAGCCTCAAAATATTGTCCTCATCAAACCCAGTCTAGACTTAATCCCAAAATAGCCTCCCAAGAAAAGCAAAACCAAAATTTGACCAAGCCAAGAGGCAGTGATGCACAAAAAAATAGGGTCCCCAACTCCGGTGGGGCGTGTGTGCGAAAATTGCACAATAGTGTGAATAGTGTTTCTATCATTTGATTACT
Organism: Sequoia sempervirens; assembly: GCA_007258455.2. Taxonomy (NCBI): domain Eukaryota; kingdom Viridiplantae; phylum Streptophyta; class Pinopsida; order Cupressales; family Cupressaceae; genus Sequoia; species Sequoia sempervirens. The sequence goes on from VDFB02326644.1 coordinate 32,286, forward strand.
AGGCAGAGAGTGAAGAAGGTTTTCTGAGCTTAATTGGAACTGTAACTAGGCTTGTGTAGAAGCTATTCATTCAGTTCATAATATGTGGATCTAATCCATATTTCTGTATTATTGGACAGTGAGTCCTCTTTTGTATTTGAGCAGTGAGCTCTAGGCAGTGTGCCTGAATGCATGTGCATTTCCCTTTTTATTTCTCTTTATACTTTTAACAGAGAATAATCTTGTGGACTAACATCCACTGTTGTTTTTCCCCTAACAGGTTTTCACGTAAAAAATCTTGGTGTTATTTGTCTCTCTGATGTGTTAATTGCTTGTGGCTATTTGCTTATTCATCAGATCTAAGATTAAAGTTAAGATAAGTTAGAAAAGTTGAAGTTTCCATCACATTTGATTCACCCCCCTCTCAGTTGTGTGTCCTTATTTTGCCAACAATTGGTATCAGAGCAAGTTCCTCTGAAGAAGTCTAAAAACTTGAGGTGATCCGAGATGGCACTAGATCTGATGGCACTAACTACTCAATGTGGAAAGTTGGAATGCAATGTCACTTAAAGTGTATTGGTGAAGCTTTTTGGAAGATTACAAGAGATCCATATACTATTCCTCATAATGGTCCCTCAACTCTTGATGAGATCAAAGATGTTGAAAATAATGTTAGGGCTATTGAAGCTTTGGTGAGTGCTCTGATAGATTCAGAGATGGCTAATGTGTTAGCTCTGGAGACAACCCATGAGATCTGGATGAAACTGGAAACTTTGTATGAAGGAGATGCACAGGTGAAGATGGCTAGGCTACATTGCTAGGCTACAGAGCTTGAAAGGAAAGTATGAGAACTTGAAGATGGGAAAAGATGAAAATATCACTTCTTTTATGTAGAGAGTAAATGAAATAGTGATGGGTATTTTAAAGGTGTTAGTGGTTCTGTGGATGAGAATGAAATTGTGGCTAAATTACTTAGATCCTTCCCTCCCTCCTATAGGATGAAGGTTCATGCTATTGAAGAATTCAAATCAGTAAACAAGATAACAAGAGACACATTGATCAAGAAGCTTGTTGCTTTTGAAATAAGTGAATTTGGTGAATCTACACCAAAGACTGAGTCTGCATTCAAGGCCACTATATCCAAAAGTAATAGTTAAAGATATAATTCAGGAGAGAGTTCTAGAAAGATATCCAAGTATGATGAAAAACTGAAACAGCTTGAAGATAAAGAAAGAGAGGTAGAAGAACTGGAAACACTAATTGCAAAACAAGAAGGTAGAGGAAAAGGTAAGTATTAAGATGTATTTCCTATTAAATGTTTTTCATGCAGTAAAATATGTCATTTTGCATCAAGATGTCATAAAAGAGTTCCTAGATCTAAGCCTAAAAATTCTAGATTCCAAAAGAGATGCTAATTTGTTGAAGAAGTAGTGACTGATGATGAGTCTGATAAAGATAAAGGAAAAGAAGATGAATGGGATTTCATTGCTACCATTGAAGATAATCTTGTGGCTATCGAATCTATTGAAGATGAAAAATCTCTTGTAGCCCAAGTTGAAGAAAAGGATGAGTGGGTAATTGATAGTGGATGCTCACATCATATGACCGGTGATAAAAACAAATTTGTGAGTCTAGAGAAGTATGGCGGTGGGGTTGTAATATTTGGATATAACAATGTTGGTGTGATTCGTGGTAGAGGATCTATTTGCCTTGGTGGTAAGGATAACACTGATGATGTTCTCTGTGTTGAAGGCCTGAAGCACAACTTGTTGAGTGTTAGACAGATGGTTCACAAGGGATATTATCTTCAATTCAAAGATGGAAGATGCAAGATACGTGGAAGTTCTGAGGATATGATTGCAACAAGAAAACAAACAAAAGGTAATTTTTTCATCTGAATACTGCTAATGGAAGTTGTTTAATTACTCAAGTAGATGAGAGCTGGTTGTGGCATAGGAAGTTGTGTCATGTAAACTTTGACAACATTATCAAGATAAGTTCTACCCAAACAGTAAGAGACCTGCCTAAGTTAGTGAAACTTGCTAATGTAATCTACAAGGAATGTCAAATGGGTAAACAAACTAGAGTCTCCTTCTGGAGCAAACAATTTCATTCAAATAATTTGCTAGAGCTGCTACATACTAACCTTTTTGGTCCCTCCATAGTCAGAATTATTCATGGAGAAAGGTATTTTATGTTGGTTATTAATGATTACTCTAGAATGATTTGGGTTTCCTTTTTAAGAGAAAAATGTGAAGCATTAAGAGAAGTTCAAAAGTTTCAAGGCTATGGAAAAAAATGAGAAAGGTCTGAAAATCAAGTGCCTGAGATCTGACAGAGGTGGTGAATTTATTTCCAAGGAGTTCAACTCTTATTGTGAAGAGCATGGTATTAAAATACAGTTATCTACTCCTCGAACCCCTCAACAAAATGGAGTTGTAGAAAGAAAGAATAGAACAATTTTGGATACTGCCAGAACAATGATGATGGAAGGAAATATATCGTAGATGTATTGGAGTGAAGCCATAAGCACTGTTGTGTATACCTTGAACCAAGTAAATGTTAATGGTAATTCTGGTAAGACTCCTTATGAGTTATGGTTTGGTCACAAGCCTACTGTTAAGTATTTTAAAATCTTTGGAAGCAAGCATTACATCAGAAGAGATGATGATATAGGAAAATTTGATGCAAGAAGTGATGAAAGAATCTTCCTAGGTTATTCTACTAAAATCAAGGCCTACCAGTGCTATAACAAAAGATTGAGAAATATGGTTGAGTGCAAATGTTAGAGTTGATGAGAACTCTATCAAATCATCCATACATTGTAGTTATGATTCAGACAAATACATTACAAGTCAAGGGAAGAATACTTAGACAAAAAATCTACTTCAGATTATTCCATATGTTTAAGTGAAGCAACCTCAATTTGTTTCAGTAAATCTGTCAGTCAGGAGACACAGACAAATGCAAGTGTAGAAGAAAGATCAGAAGAAATAGAAGCTCAAGAATGTCCCAAAACTCCAAGGTATGTAAAGTTGAATCATTTGAAAAATCAAATCATAGGAGATAAGAGTAAAGGAGTGCAAACTAGAAGAAAAATTGCAAAAGAATATTGTTTGATATCCAAGATTGAACCTAAAAATGTCATTGAAGTCTGTCAAGATGAACACTAGTTGGAAGCTATGAAGGAAGAGTTGACATAGATTGAAAAGAATGATACATGGATACTGGTTCTAAGGCCTAAATACAAAAATGTGATTGGTACTAAATGGTTGTTTAGAAACAAGTTGAATGAAGAAGGTGAAGTGGTCCAGAATAAAGCAAGATTGGTATGTAAAGGGTACTCTCAAATGGATGGTATTGATTTTGAAGAAACCTTTTCCCCTGTCACTAGGATTGAATTTGTTAGACTATTTCTTGCTTATGCTACACACAAGAACTATAAAGTCTATCAAATGGATGTCAAGTCTACATTTCTAAATGAAGAACTAGAAGAAGTGTACATTGAACAGCTGGATGGATTTTAGCTAACTAACAAAGAAGATATGGTTTGTAGATTGAAGAAAGCTCTGTATGGACTTAAGAAAGCCCCCAGAGCCTAGTATGCTAGATTGGACAAATATCTACTAAAGCTTGGATTCACTAAATGTACTGTTGATAGCAACTTATACTTCAAATTAGATAATGATAAGGAGTTAATTATAGAAGTTTTTGTTGATGATATCATTTTTTGAGGAGATGATAATCTATGCATGAAGTTTGCTAATGAGATGAAGAATGAATTTGAGATGAGTATGATTGGAGAGATGAAGGTCTTTCTAGGATTGCAAGTTACTTAGTTGGATAAGGGGATTTTCATATCTCAGTCCAAATATGTGAAAGAACTATTGAAGAAGTTCAAAATGGATGACTCGAAACCTATTGGTACCCCCATGGTGACCAGATGTAAGTTGACATAGAATGATGACTCTCCTAAGGAAAATCAAGCTAGATATAGGTCAATGATCGTTGGATTGCTTTACTTGACTCAGACTAGACCAAACATTATGAATGTTGTATGTATGGTTGCTAGATTTCAAGTGGATCCAAAAGAATCACATGTAACTAATGTGAAGAGAATTTTTAGGTATCTGAAAGGAATAGTTGACTTTGGACTTTGGTATCCAAAGGATGATGATATCACTTTGTGTGCATATACTGATGCGGATTGGGTTAGTGATGTAGATGACATAAAAATTACTAGTGGTCGCGCTTTCTTCCTAGGGAAGAAATTGGTGTCCTGGTTGAGCAAAAAGCAAAACTCAATTTCTCTATCTACTGCTGAAGAAGAATACATTGTTGTTGCCAATAATTGTACTCAAGTGATATGGATGAAATAGATGCTGAGAGATATCAGGGTGGTATATGAAGAACCTATTTCCATATACTATGACAACTCAAGTGCAATAAATATCTCAAGGAATCTGGTGCTACACTCTAAGACTAAACATATATAAATCAAGTTTCATTTCTTAAGGGAGAAAGTGAATGAGAAAGAAGTCAAACTAGAGTATGTGCCTACTAAAGAATAGATTGTATATATCTTTACTAAGCCTTTGCCGAAGGATACTTTTGAGTATCTCAGAGGAATGCTAGGGGTAATTACCCCTCCTGATAAGAACTAAAAGATGCATTTGCTTGCATCAATATGTAAACTTCACTGCTATATTCTGATCTAGATTGATGTTTTTGTGGTTTCTACTTAGAGGGAGTAGTCATATGTGCAGATATTAGGTTCAGAGAATGTATATGGAAAGGTCATTGTTACCTTTGCCATTGATGTCAAAGGGGGAGAAGTGTAATGTGAAAAATCCTTTCAAAAGGAGAAGTGTAGAAGAAATCAGTGTGTTGGGTTGATGGTATTTTTCACATTTGTTGCCATTAGTGCCAAAAGGATACTGTGGATATGGTTGCTGATATGTGGTTTTCATTTATGTCAACAATATTAGCATTTGGTGTACTAGAGGTTGTATTTGTCGAGCATATTGAGAAAATTGTAAAAGGAATTATTCTAGGTTCCCACTGGAACTATGCAGGTCATGAAGGTGCTTTGTTTTGTACATTGAATATTAGCTTGTGTGGATTAAAGGGTTTATTGTTGAATGTTTCTAGATCATCTACCGAAAGTTTCAGAGGTATGCATGAAGTTTTGAGTGTGTTGTGGTCTAACGGTGTTTCTGTGGTCTTTGTCAGTATTCCTGAATGAAGATTGTGTGATTATGGTAATCTTAGCTATTGCAGATGCTTCTTTGTTGTTTCTTGGTGCTCTTGGATGTCTCTGGATCATTCTCTATCTTTGTGGTATGTCCACATTACTCAGAGACCTTGTGGTTGAAAATATTTTCTTGTGCATGCTTGGTTTTTCATGTTCTTGGCCGACATGTTGGTGGTAGCGTGTTGTGGATCTTCGTGGAAAAATTAATTAAAGTATTTTTATGTTGGAGATATTAATTTGGGTCTCCACTATGTTGTGGCCAACCTTGGTGGTTTTGCATTGGAAAATTAATTGTAAATTTGGGCCAACATTGAAAATATGTCTTATTTTTTTGGCTGACTAAGTTGTGATGAAATCCCATGAAGTGGATATATAAGAGCGATTGGTTGAGAAAAGTTAGTGTGTGCATAAGTGTGAATGTATGCCATAGAAAGTGTAAATGTGCAAATAGTGTTTCTATCATTCGATTACTGAGCAGAGAGTGAAGAAGATTGAGGAAAGTGTGAAGAAGGTTTTATGAGCTTAATTGGAATTGCAACTAGGCTTGTGTAGAAGCCATTCTTTCAGTTCATACTATGTGGATCTAATCCATATTTCTGTATTGTTGGGTAGTGAGTCCTCTTTTGTATTTGAGCAGTGAGCTCTAGGTAGTGTGCCTGAATGCATGTGCATTCCCCTTATTATTTATCTTTATACTTTTAATAGAGTATAATTTTGTGGACTAACATCCACCGTGGGTTTTCCCCTAATAGGGTTTCCACATAAAAAATATTGGTGTTATTTGTCTCTCTGATGTGTCAATTGCTTGTGGTTATTTTCTTATTCATCAGATCTAAGATTAAAATTAAGATAAGTTACAAAAGTTGAAGTTTCTGTCACAACTTATTCACCCCCCTCTCAGTTGTGTGTCCTTGTTTTTCCAACAATAGCTCCATGCAAAATTGACATTCCTTTCCCTTAGGAAAACAGCTAGGAGTTCTTGTTCTTTTGTCATTAGTGATTTAGCATAGAATGTGATGTGTGGAGTTTCTTATGTTCCCAGGTTGACTGGGTTGCACTTTTTTGCTAAAATTGTTAATTTTTCTCGGTGTAGAGCACTTAGGGGAAGATTGAATCCTTCATCTGCAGGAACCTTAGAGAGGTTTTCACCATTGAATATGTCCTTTCTTTTTACCATTTTAGAATCAGAGAGTGCCACAGTATGGTTTTCACTCAAGGACCTTGAGATTATTCTCAAATTTTCACTTTTGCGACTAAAGGACTCAATTGTCTCCCCATAGTAAGCCCATGTGTTCAGAATGATTTCATATCCAGATTTATGATCACCACATGGTGTCATGTCTCGTATTCCCATGAATTCTGAGAATGCCTCATCATTTTTGAATGTGTCAAGAATCGGTGGTCCTCATTGGTCGTAATTGATGAGTTGGGGGTAGACTAGTTTTATCTAATGGGATTGGTTTTCAGACTCATAGGATAGGGTGTTGATCATAAGGAGTGAGGAATTCCCAAAAATCATTGGTAGGTCAGCTATGGTATCTTCCTCATCATCACTACTACTACAGATGTTAGTTATATCAAAAGTGAAATTTTCTATGACTCAGTCGGTAGACATAGGTAAGCATAGCTCAGCTGGTGTTGGCTGACGAGGAGTCTTGACTGCTTTAATTGGGGGACCTCGTCCACATATGGTTATACTCGGAGGGGTACATATGAGGCCAAGATTTCTCATTTGCATCATAGGAATGATGGGTATTAGAAGCCCATTGTTGTTTTTCCCCAGTTTCTAGTTTCTATCATAGCCCATTACGAGCATCATTTGCAAGTCTTTGCTACTATCTTCCATAGGTAAATCGGTTGCCGGTCTATTGTCTTGATATAGGAGATGGGATAGGTCTTCCTCTATTTCTTCTAAAGTTGGGATATCCTTCAGTGGATGTTTGGGATGTGGAGGCTTCATTTGATTGCGATCATCCTCCTGATATAGGAGATTGTGGTAACTCTCCTACCATAAAACCATTTTTGGGAATTATGTAGTTTCTGCAACCATTGTCCTAGATGATGACTTTGATATTAGAGATGGTGGGGATGGTGGGAGTGGTGGGTGTCTCTATCACATAAGTGGAAGTGAGAGTGGATGGGTCAATATACGAAGTAGATGGGCCTTCATCATTTTTTAGTTCTTGAGGGATTTTATAGTATTTAGCCTCTAGGTTCTTGCAATAAGAGAATGGTTCAGGATCTCCATGGATGGTGACCTCTTGGACTTCATATGTGAATTTGACACATTGATGGAAGGTCGATGCTACTGCTTGCATTGCATGAATCCATGGACATCCTAGGAGAATGTTATAAGGCAGATCAAGGTCCAGGACCTAACAAGTGGTTTCCATGATTGTTGGCCCTACTTGAATAGGGAGTTGAATAGTGCCCTAGGATACTCTTTCTTGATAATCATATGCCCTGGTTGTGATTCCTTTACATTTTTTGATGGATTCTTCTAATATTTTTAGATTCTTTATGAGTTTAAGGGAACAAATGTTCAAGTCCGCACCTCCATCCACCAAGACTCACTTGACTTTGTTTTTATGCACCAGGACCTCCAATTGAGTGCACGATTGTGAGATGGTTGAGTAGGAAAATTTTGATCGAAGAATGTAAGGAGGTTGGGAGTAATGACGTTTTTGACCATAGCTTGGAATTGTTCTACATCAAGATCCGCAAGGATGGTGGATGAAGCTAATGCTTCCTCAAGGATTTTCTTGTGGGCGGATGAAATTTTTAGCAACTCCATGATGGAGATTTGTGTTGGGGTTCTTTTCAACTGATCAAGGACATTATAGCCATTGGGAACAGATCTTGAGTTGGAAGTGGGTGCTCTGTTTGGTTGAGATGACCCTACAATGGTAATTTTCCTGCCTCTTGTGGTGACTCCACAATCAGCATGGGCTCCTTTGATGGTGATAGTGGCGTAGTCCTCATCCATAGATGTGATGACACGATCGTACACATGATTTATGCTTTTGAAGGTGCCTTTTCCTTTAGTTGTTGTTCCCTTTGTTATGATTAGGCATTAGATTCGTGTATATCTTGAGGTTTTGATTTCCTACTGGATGCTCCACGTTTATGCTTTTTTGATCAATGAGGTCTTGGATTAGATTTTTCAACCTCATGTAACTATTAGTGGTGTGCCCTTTTATTTTGTGAAATTCACAGAGCTGGTTTTCATTGTACCAAGGTGGTTTCATGTCTGGTTCCTGGTAATTCTAATAGGTGGGAGCCTTGATGAGTTTTTCATTTATTAATTTCTTCATGATGACCTCAAGTGGTTCCCCAAGGGTAGTGTACTTCCTCTTGGGGGAGTTCTTGTTTTGCTGGGGTGGTCCGCTTTGATCATTTACATTGTTGATCACTTGATTGATTGGTTGTTTGTGTCACTATGTTAGCTTGATGCTTGTTATGATGGTGATTTTTGGGTTGCTATTGGGGTGTGGGTGTGTTCTGCCGACATACGCTAATGAAAAAATTGGCATCGACAACACCATCATTGGTAACATTTTTGTTTCTCACCCATGTTCATGGTTTGTCGTTGTAACTGGTGGATGGGCGATTGTTTTTTTGTTCAGGATATGTGGGTGATCCTCCTTGTGAGATAAGAGCTCGTTCGATGTTAAGCACCTTGGAGATCAACTAGTCATATGTGGTGATTCCTTGCACTTTAAGATGGAATGAAAAGGCTCCATCTAGATTGGATATAATGGTGCAAACTT